>JAPKLW010003879.1:0-33604 GCA_026898455.1 Plectranthus barbatus
CTTAGGCAAATTGGAGGAAACATTAATATTGCTTTATCATAAGGTTTCAATATTTAATTATTTCAATAGTTTGCGACTATGTTTTAATTTCTGTTTTAATTTATTGTTTTCAGACATGTCTTTACCAAATGTAATCAATATCTTAGCACAAAACCAATTAACCGGTCCCAATTTCCAAGAATGGAAACGCAACTTGGATTACATCCTTGTTGCAGAGGAGCACAAGTTTGTCCTTGATAAGCCTTGTCCGGCTGATCTCACTAATGCATCGACTGATGAGGAAAGGAGCTACTATAACAAGTGGCTCAAGTCAAACAATATAGTGAAATGCTATATGATGACTACTATGTCCAAGGTACTTGCACAGCAGCATCATTCATATGATAATGCTAGTGACATAATGGACAGCCTCACAGCGACCTATGGTGAGTCAGACCGAGCAGTCAGATTCAATCTCATGAGGGAAATCGTGGGAAAGAAAATGGCAGAAGGTAGCTCGATCAGAGAGCACGTGGTCGGCATGACTCACCTCATGGATGAGCTCACGCTGCACGGAGGTGGTATCGATGCGGAAGCGCAGGTTGATATCATCCTCAACTCTCTGCTAAAGTCCTATGAGAACTTTAGACTGAATGCTGTCATGAACAAGAAAGAGTACACTCTTAACGAGCTACTTAATGACTTGATGGCAGTGGAATCAGTTATGCAGCCAGAAAAGGTTGCTTTGGCTACTTCTAGCAATCGTCCTGTTGCGCTGGTTGGCAAGAGGCGCAAAGGAAAGTTTAAGAAGAAACCCAAAGGTACAACTTCTGGTAGAAAGTCAAAAAGGACACCGGGCGTGCCTGCTAAAAGGGACAAGTGTTTCAGGTGTGGCAAGGCTGGTCACTGGAAGAAAGATTGTCAAGTCAAGAAGACTGGACAAGGTGCATCATGTGCATTTTAACGGAAACATGTTTAGCATCGGTTTCTACCCATTCTTGGGTAGTGGATACTGGAGCTACTGACTATGTTTGTTATACTTTGCAGGGGTTCAGGCCGATAAGGCAGCTGAAGCATGACGAGATTACCATCTCAATGGGCAGTGGAGAGCGAGTCTCAGCAGTAGCCATTGGAGATTTTACTTTATGCTTTGAAAACAATGTTCTGATTTTGAGAGATGTTTTATATGTGCCGGTTTTTCAGCGGAACTAAATTTCAGTTTCTAAGTTATTTTGTGATGGATATTTAGTTATTTTTGATAGTGGAGTTTCTATCATTGGTAATAACGGTGTTATCTGTCATGGAAAACTGATTGACTCTCTCTATATCATTGATTGTATGCATAAATCTTCCGTGAATATTGCAAACTCATCCAATAATAATAATCATTTAAAGAGAAAGTTTTCTTTTGATGAGGATCAAACATATCTCTGGCACTTGAGACTAGGTCACATCAATCTAAACAGGATCAAGAGATTAGCATGCGATGGGCTCTTGGATTCTTTCCAAGTGGTACCGCATCAAATCTGTGAGTCCTGTATAGAAGGAAAGATGACGACCAGGCCTTTTAAGGCAAGTCAGTCTTGAGCAGAGAATGTGTTAGAATTGATCCACTCTGACTTATGTGGACCAATGTCTACGCAAGCTCGGGGAGGTTATGAGTATTTTGCCACATTCATTGACGATTACTCAAAATTCGGATATGTCTATTTGCTTCGCCATAAGTCTGAATGCTTTGAGAAATTCAAAGAGTTTAGGACTGAGGTAGAAAAGAATCTTGGTAAGACTATCAAGACACTACGATCAGATCGTGGTGGAGAATACCTCAGTAACGAGTTCTTGCAGTACTTGTCAGATAACGGGATTACATCCCAGTGGACTGCACCAGGAACCCCTTAACAAAATGGTGTAGCGGAAAGAAGAAATAGAACTCTCTTGGAAATGGTCAGGTAGATGATGAGTTATGCAAGCTTGCCGATTTCGTTTTGGGGATATGCCTTGGAGACAGCGGCCTATTTGCTTAACCTGGTACCTTCTAAATCAGTTCCTAAAACGCCTCTGGAACTCTGGTATGGGCGAAAGCCAAGTTTGAACAGAGTGAGGGTTTGGGGTTGTCCGGCATATGTGCTGACAAATGAACCTGATAAGTTAGAAAGTAGGTGTAAGCTGATGCTGTTTGTAGGATATCCCAGGCAAACGAAAGGTGGTTACTTCTATTGTCCTGAGAATCAGAAAGTCGTTGTCAGTTGCAACGCAAGATTCTTGGAGGACGAATATGTAAGAAACCACAGATCCAAGAGTGAAATTGTCCTCTACGAGCTTGAGGACAAAGAAGCAATTCCATCAAGAAAGCCCAGTGTAATGGTAAATCCACCTACAACAGGTGAGGCTATACCAACACTGCCACTAATGCAAGGTATGGGACCAACGCGTACTGTGCCAACTACTGACACGGTTCAGATGCCTCGTCACAGTGGGAGGGTTGTCCACCAACCCGAAAGATACATGTTCGTTGGAGAGTCTTCTGACTTGATCCCGGAAAACGGACTGGATGATACCGATCCCTGGACATATGACGAGGCGGTATCTGATAAAGATGCAGACAAATGGCTGATCGCCATGGATTCTGAAATAGAATCCATTACGGCTATGGATGTATACCAGAAAACTGATTTGCCAGATGGCTGTCGAGCCATAGGGTGCAAATGGGTATACAAAAGAAAGAAAGGAACGAATGGTGAAATTACAGCTTTCAAAGCAAGGCTGGTGGCGAAGGATTATAGTCAGAAAGAAGGTGTAGACTATGACGAGACCTTCTCACCGGTAGCCATGCTTAAGTCCATTCGTATACTCCTAGCCATAGCAGCACATAAGGACCTAGAAATCTGGCAGATGGATGTCAAAACCGCATTTCTAAACGGGTACCTTGAAGAAGGTAGGGACATCTATATGCAACAGCCAGAAGGTTATGCGCAGAAGGGCGAAGAACATTTGGTTTGGAAGCTAAGGAAGTCGCTGTATGGACTTAAACAAGCTTCACGGTCATGGAATCTGCATTTTGATGAAGTGATTAAATCCTATGGATTTTCACAATGCTCAAACGAGAGTTGCGTGTACCATCTATGTGTTGGCGGAAGCGTGGTGTTCCTTGCACTTTATGTAGATAATATTCTCCTATTTGGCGACAATGTGGAAGTATTGTCGGGCATAAAGGGGTGGTTATCCGAGCAGTTTTATATGAAGGACCTTGGGGAGGCAGGATACATCCTAGGGGTAAAAGTATTGCGGGAGCGCAATAAGAGGATGTTGACCTTGTCTCAAGGATCATATGTGGATACTGTGATTGCCCGTTTCAGCATGCAAACTGCCAAGAAAGGTTTGTTACCCTTCAGACATGGCATATATCTTTCCAAGGATCAGTGTCCGGTGACACAAAGGGAGAAAGATGAAATGAGGAATGTGTCGTATGCATCGGCCGTGGGGAGCCTCATGTATGCAATGTTATGTACGAGGCCAGATATCTGCTTTGATGTAGGCATGGTAGCGAGATACCAGTCTAACCCTGGACAGGCGCATTGGACCGCGGTAAAGCACATACTCAAATACCTGAAAAGGACTAGAGACTATTGTCTCGTCTATCAGTGTGAGGAGTTGTGCCCTGTGGGTTATACTGATTCGGATTTCCAGGCAGACCGAGACGAAAAGAAGTCCAACTCTGGCTATGTGTTTACATTGGGAGGTGGGGTCGTATCATGGAGGAGTGCAAAGCAGAAGTGCATTGCGGACTCCACCATGGAAGCAGAGTATGTGGCAGCTTCTGAAGCTTCGAAAGAAGCGGTATGGTTTCGAAACTTTCTTCTGGAGTTGGACGTGATTCCTAAGCTGCCCAAGTTAATCACGATATACTGTGATAATTCGGGAGTTGTGGCTAATTCAAAGGAACCACGAACTCACAGAGCAACAAAACACATTGAAAGGAAGTACCATATTATACGAGAAATCGTAGCAAGGGGTGATGTGCTAGTAGAGAAGATGGATACAAGAAATAATCTAGCGGATCCATTTACAAAGGCTCTGCCTCAGAAGGTCTACGAGGCATGTACGTAACCTTGGGCTGAGGGCAAAGCTATCCACGTAGAATGTTTGATGTAATAGCTAGATTAGTTTAGACGCGTTATACTCTGGAAAGCACTTGTGTAATGTTTTGAGTATAAGTGGGAGATTGATGGATTTATATACTGAAAGCATTATGATTGGTATATTATGTACAAGGTCGATTGGTTAATATACTGGGAATCATAAATGTTGTATGTTCATCTCATGTCTGAATTAACAAACGTGTGTCGCAAACGCAATCATCCTCTTATCTCGTCGATAGGGAGATCATACGGTGTGTAGAAGATCACGGAAGATCATATGGATTGTTTGACCTAGCGAGATATAAATAGTTATCACAGCTGAGACAGTTCCAGGATAAACTGTCGGTGTAGGCTGCAGCATACGCAGTAATAAGCATCTTATCTTGGATGGCTTGGTATGCTGGTGTGGGGCACACATTGATAAGGACCTAAGTCGAGATTGATTCTTTTATCTGACATTAAAAGAATCTAGATCTCTATGGCTTGACGAGATCCTAAGCCTAAATGAAGGTACAGAAGTATATGCAGATTGTGTATTACTTTGAGTTGCAGTGAAAGGCTCTAGTTGAGCTTGTATATCTGTATCTTGGGTAATAGCAGTTTGTGTAAGACTGTCTGGTACTGGAACTAGGTAACCACATCCAATATAGGATGGTGACATTCCCTGAACAGCTCAAAAGGTTCGTTATGCTAAGTCCTGCAGGCTGATTAAGTTCAAGCATAAGTGAAAAGGTTTGAGTGGATTGATTCAGGAATATATGATGTTAATTAATTAAATAGCTTGTCAGAGCTTAAATTAATTAACGAATGTCTGTAACCTTAAATGTGGGGATATACCGAGCCCATGCAACCCGTACCTCAAAACGTGGTAGCAAATAGGTAGGACAGTATTGACTCTCTGGTGGAATGAATCAATATTAATTAATTAATTATATTCTGGGTTGAATATGGGAATTAATTAATTGATAGGCCTTATTTGCTATTTGCATTTTGGTCCCTGGTCTGGCCCATGAAACTCAAACCCAATAGGAGTCCAGTAATTTCCTATAAATAGGTCTTAGTTCCTCAGATCTCACACACCACAAGATCATAAGTTGCACACAGCAAACCAGTTCTGGGAGCTGTGGTGATCGACTAAGATCTGAGAACGAGGAGGAAATTTTGCTTCTCAACCGGGCAAGGGATCTGATAGAGAATCTTCACCAGATTTTCAGATCGAGTTGGGATACAGATCAGAAGATCAAATCAGGAGGATTTTTCTTCTTCTCTCTCTCCTTATTTTCGAAAATATCATTATTATTTTCATAGATTTATTTCCTCAATCTGTTAGGAAATTAAATCTTTGTGCGTGGGAAAGATCAAAGGGCATCTCCGCGCACGCGTTCTTCAGAGTTCATCAATCCAGGTATTCTGCATAAACCTTCTTATGCATAATAATATAGGAGCATGCTAGGATTGTTCATAGGCATAGCAATTTATTTTTGATATTCCAATTAACGATCCTTGGCAAACGGACTTCGTGATTCAGTTCACGAATCCCTTCAAAGGCAACATATCTTCACGGAGCCTCATGAAGTTTTCTTTTTCCTTATGTTTTGATAAATAAAGTACTTTAAAGAGTTTTATTTTGGGCCGCATTTTTTCGACAGGACAAATGTTTTCAGCTTCGTATGGGTATTTCTATTATTTATGATGGTTATTTATTTCTGTCATTGGGAATAACGATGTTATCTGTTGTGGGATGTTGATTTTGCAAATTTTTCATGTAATTCATCTGATATTGATAATCCTAGAAAGAGAATGTTTTCTTCTTCTGACGAGGATCTTACATATCTCTGGCACTTAAGACTGGTTCACATCAACTTGAAGTGAATTCAGCAACTTGCAAATGACGGTACATTGGACTTAGTCCGGCCTGTACCTTATCAAGTTTGTGAATCTTGCATCGAGGGAAAGATGTCTTATAGGCCTTCTAAGGCTAGTCAGTCTCGAGCAGATGATGTGTTGGAATTGATCCATTCTGATTTATGTGGGCCCATGTCCACACAGGCTCGTGGAGGGTATGAGTACTTTGTCACTTTCATTAACGACCACTCGAGATACAGATACGTTTACCTATTTCACTACAAGTTTGAATGCTTTGAGAAATTCAAAGAGTCCAAGGCTGAAGTAGAAAAGAAGGTCGGGAAAACTATCAAGTCTCTGCAATCTGACCGTGGGGGCGAATACCTTGGGAACGAGTTCTTGCAATATTTGTCAGATCATGGGATTACATCCCAGTGGACTGCACCGGGTACTCCCCAGCAAAATGGTGTAGTTGAAAGAAGAAGTAGAACTCTTTTAGAGATGGTGAGATCAATGATGAGTTATTCAAGCTTACCTTTTTCATTTTGGGGATACGTGTTGGAAATAGCGGCTTACATCTTAAATTTGGTGCCTTTTAAATCAGTTCTTAAGGCACCCTGTGAACTATTCCTTTGACGCAAACCCAATTTGAGCAAGTTAAGAGTATGGGATTGTCCAGCACATGTCCTGATGAAAGAACCTGACAAGTTAGAATGCAGGTCCAAAGTAATGTTTTTTATAGGGTATCCTAGGCAAACAAAAGGTGGTTACTTTTACTGTCCTGAGAGAAAGAGAATCGTTGTTAGCACCAACGCTAGATTCTTGGAGGACGAGTATGTGAGAAACCACAAGACAGGGAGTGATATAGCACTTCAAGAAATTGGAGATGAGAATGCAATTCCAAGGGAAGGGGAACGTGCAAATGTGAGTGCACCTGTGAGAGATACAGCACCACCGGTACGTTCTTCAGTGCCAGGTACAAAACCTCAAGTTACTGCACCAACTGCTGACTCGGCACCGATGTTTCATCGTAGTGGGAGAGTTATTTTTCAACCAGAAAGGTACGTGTTCGTGGGTGATCATCGGACTTGAGCCCTAAAGACGGACATGAAGACTCTGACCTACTGACCTACGAAGAGGAAGTGAACGACAAAGATTTTCAAAATGGCGCATCATCATGGATTCTGAGATAGAATCCATAACTGTTATGGATGTATACCAGAAAGTTGAGCTTCCTAATGGCTTTAGAGTCATAGGGTGCAAGTGGGTATACAAGAGGAAGAAGGGAGCGGATGGAGAAATTACGGCTTTTAAAGTCAGGCTGGTGGCAAAGGGTTATAGTTAGAAAGAGGACATAGACTATGATGAAACCTTTTCACCGGTAGTCATGCTCAAATCCATCCGGATACTTCTTGCCATAACATGCATATGGACCTCGAGATTTGGCAAATGGATGTCAAAATCACTTTTCTAAACGGTTACCTTGAAGAAGGTAGGGACATCTACATGCAGCAACCTGAGGGTTACATGCGTAAAGGCAAAGAGCATCTTGTCTGGAAGCTTAAGAAGTCCTTGTACGGACTTAAGCAAGCTTCAAGGTCGTGGAACTTACGTTTCAACGATGTGATTAAATCTTATGAATTTTCACAATTAGAGAATGAAAGTTGTGTATACCGACTTTGTGTCAGTGGGAGCATGGTTTTCCTTACACTAAATGTGGACGACATACTCCTATTTGGAAACAACAAGGGAGTGATTTCAGAGATTAAGAGTTGGTTATCCAAACAGTTCCAAATGAAGGATTTGGGAGAAGTAGGATACATTTGTGGGATTAAAGTCTTACGGGATCATAAGAAAATGATGATAAGATTATCCCATGCGTCCTATGTGGACACTGTGAATGCCCAGCTCAGCATGCAACACACCAAGAAAGGCTTGCTACCTTTTGTACATCTTTCTAAAGGACAGTGTCCTGAGACACATAAGGAGAAATATGAGATGAGCCTTATACCATACGCATCTGCAGTGGGTAACCTCATGTATGCTATGTTGTGTACCAGGCCAGATATTTGTTATGTCATTGGCATGGTAGCAAGATATCAATCTAACATCGGGCAGGCGCATTGGACTGCTGTAAAGCACATCCTCAAGTACTTGAAGAGAACTAGAAATTATTATCTAGTTTATCAAAGTGATGATTTGTGCCATGTGGGTTACACAGATTCAGATTTCCAAGGGGACCAGGATAAGAAGAAATCGAACTCAAGTTATATGTTTACCTTGGGAGGTGGAGTTGTATCTTGAAGGAGCGCAAAGCAGAAATGCATTGTTGACTCCGCCATGGAGGCGGAATATGTCGCTGCCTCCAAAATCTTCAAAAGAAGGGGCATGGCTCCGGAATTACCTTTTAGAGTTGGATGTGATTCCAAGTTTGCCTGAGATTATCACAATTCATTGTGATAATGCCGGTGCATTGGCAAACTCAAAAGAACCATGGACTCACAAGGCGAGCAAACACATAGAGAGAAAATACCACATCGTACGAGAAATCGTATCGAGGGGCGATGTACAGATCAAAAAAATTGACACTAGAGACAACCTAGTTGATCCATTCACAAAGTGCTTACCACAGAAGGCTTACGAAAGACATATTCATGGGCTAGGTCTGAGATGGATGCCTACCACCAACAATAGTTAATGTAATAGCTAGGCTAGATAGACACACTGTATACTCTGAATGGCGGATGTTATGCTTTGAGTATATGTGGGAGATTGTTAGGTTTTGTATACATAAAGCATTTATTACAATGAGTATACTTTCAGCTTTATTTCCTATCTGTTAAACAAACTTACATGCGAGTGACAATGGTAGCCTCTTATCTCACCGATAGGGACGATCATACGGCGTGTTGTAGATCGCAGAAGATAGTATGATCACTTGACCTAGTGAGATATAAATATTATCACATCTGAGACAACTTTGAGGATAAGTCTGTCAGTATAGGCTGCAGCATAGTTGGAAAGAAGTGATCTGTCTTGATCACTTGATATGCTGGTACGTGCGGTTGCGTATTGATTGGACCACAGTGAGATGTATTATTTTGTGTGACATCAGAGAATACAAAATCTCGTTCTTGATTGAAAAAAAAATTCTGTGGTGGAAAAAATTAATATTAATTAATTAATTTTGTTTTGGATTGTGGACATGAGAATTAATTAATTCATAGGCCCACTTTATTATTTGCATTAGGTCCCAGGTCTGGCCCAAATAATATGTTTAAAGGAGCTCATTAGGGTTTTACCCTAGGTCTATAAATAGTCCATTCTCTCCTCAGATTTCATAAGTCACAATAATTGAGACCCTAGAGAGGAAAGAGAGAGGGCGGCGCCTACTGCAATGGGAGGAAGAGATTCGACTCCGTCTCCGCAGTACAATCTTGTGTAATCCTCACCAGTAGCAAGATTGAACGCATTGGGATACAGATCTGAAGATCTGATCTGGAGAACAGCCATTCTTCTTCTTTTCTTTTTCTGTTTTGATTAAATCTTAAAATTAATGTTTGTTCTAATTTCTTATTCCGCAGATTTAATCAAATCACGCGGTGGTATCAAAAGATTGGATTCAACGCGAAAGATCATTTCAGACCCTACGGAGTTAAGGTAATCTTGATATCCATTGCATTAAATTCATAGGAGCATACCTAAGGTTTTTATCGATGGGAATTATTTTGACATCTATGAACGATCCGGGTTTTGCTTGGATTAAGCGATTCAATTCGCGATAACGAAATCCCTACATAGTGCTCCTCTCAACACAAACCTCACACTTTGTTTGTTTAAATTTAGCCACCTTTAGTAAATTTAAATTTACTAATCTTTTCATTGCATTAAGATTCACATGTCCCAAACTTATATGCCACAAATTAGAGCACACAGTTAAATAAGAGGAAGAAGTTTCAACTTTATTGATAACTTTTTCGGCTAGGCGCAGTGCCATTACATTCAACTTGAAAAGACCATTGGCGAGATAGCCCGACCAAGGAATTTTCCAAAATTTGGCCAAGATAAACTTTTCAGACTCAAATGCAAGTTTAAATCCATGATTAACAAGTAAAGAGCCTGACACAAGGTTATTGCGGATGTCCGGGACATGAAGCACATCCTTCAAGGTCAAGTCCTTACCACTTGTGAGCTTTAGCAAAACATTACCCACTCCAACCACATCCAATGAAGCTTGATTGCCCATGTGGAGCTTTCTCCCTTCAACATATTTTTAGGAGACAAACACGCTCTTATCGGAAGCCACATGACACGTTGCACCCGTGTCAACGAAAAATTCTCGTGGATTGTCAACGTGGTGAATCTCGAAAACCACAGCACACAAATCATCGTCGGGTTCAACATAGTTGGCATCCATCTTAGCTTTGCCTTTATTTTTATTTTTAGCTTTTTGCATTGATTTGTCATATGCCCATTCTTGCCACAATTGAAGCAAATATCCTTGAACTTTGGTTCTTTGATCACAATTCCCTTGTTCGATGGGTTAGGCTTTTTTCTTTTGTTTGAGGGACCATCAAGTTTGCCTTGGCATCCATAGCTCTCGGCTTTGGATCCACCTTTCGATTGTCCTCTTCAATGCGAAGTTTGACAACCAAATCTTCAATAGACATAGCCTTTTGCTTATGCTTGAGGTAGCTCTTGAAGTCCTTCCACGAACGAGGCAGCTTTTCAATGGCCGCAACCACATTGAAAGCATCGGGGAGTAGCATCCCCTCGGTGTGAACATTGTGCAAAATAAGTTGAAACTCTTGCACATGTTCCACCACCGATCGACTGTCAACCATTTGGTATGACAAGTACTTGGCCACGGCGTACTTCTAAGTACCCGCGTCCTCGGTCTTACTACATTACAGTACACAACATAAAGGGATCAACTAAACAATTGAGTACAAGATTTTGGCAAAGGAAATCATCATGGCACCAATTATCGAAGGCAGTCCTTTTGTTTGTATCGGTTTCATCATCA
Organism: Plectranthus barbatus; assembly: GCA_026898455.1. Lineage (NCBI taxonomy): Eukaryota > Viridiplantae > Streptophyta > Magnoliopsida > Lamiales > Lamiaceae > Plectranthus > Plectranthus barbatus. The sequence continues at coordinate 10,990 of JAPKLW010003879.1, forward strand.
GAAAGCTAGGGCTTGTCTTCCTTCAAGTAGGCAGCCAAGCCAAGGGTGGTGAGATAGAAGAGCATCTTTTGTTGCCATGTTTTGAAGTCAACACCACCAAACTTGAACGGCTTGTCGGCTTGAGCATTAGAAAGGAGTTGACGAGCATTGTTGGTGTTGCTTCCTCCGAGACACCATTGTGAGAGTTATCAGCCATTGTCTCAAATCTCGTGTATAGAAGTAATTTATCTTGCGATTGTTGGATAATTTATTGTACAAGACTGAGAACACTGCAACAAAGTATACCTAGTGATGCAAGTTTTTACACAAAGAACTACAAGTAGTGATAGTACGTGAATAAATAAATAAAATAAAATTAAAGAAGAGTCTAATCGAGAAATCTCTCTTCCTGCAAGACGAATTCGCCAACATAGTGATCGTTGTCCGGCGATCATACCCAAAGGTAAAACGGCTTCGTCTTTTAAGATGCAGCAACGCAATCGCAAAAGCTCCAGCGAACTAAACAGATGTGAAAACTGAGTAGCTTGAAAGCTAGGAAAAGTTGCAGCAGTATGAGAAAAATGATGCAGTATTTGGCTATGTGTCGCTTGTTCCACCGAGGGGAGCCTGTCTGTTACAATCGCAGTCATCAAGATACCATTAACTCGAGCCGTTATAAGTGGGAGACACAGCTGCAACAAACGTGCATGTCTCGAGTGTGCGCACTGTGTGTTTGACCACATTGTTGAACGTGTTGAAACCGTCGCCACCACACTGACTGGACCAACCACGTTGAATGCCCACATGTCAAGCCAGCAGACTCATTTTGATTGCCCAAAAAGATAAGGTACGAGCAGGCCAAGCCAAGCCCAAGGTCTAAGGGCCCAAAGACCAATTGCCGATAACCGAGATTGGGACTGGGAAGGGGCTCGGGTCACGGGACGAGCGTGGGTGCTCGGCCAGCAACCTCACTGAGGCTGAAGGCCGAGGCGAGTGGCAGCGCGCGAGGACGTGCCACATACACTACACACCTTGATATTACACACCACTACCATCAAGGTTTATATAAACGGATTAATTAATGTAATTAATCCATATGGGACATCTTTTATTACATAATCACCTTATATAATAGTCCCATCATCCATGTCACTTTGTGATCTCATTTCTTACTCACCGGAATTCGGATTTGAGAAAATAAATAAACAACGATCATCTACTTATTGCGTCGATTAATTTAATAATATTTAATTTCGATAAAATTAAATATTTCACATCAAAAATTTACAATAAAGTCCGCGAATTACCAACCGATACAAATCATATCCCAACAACCTACGAAGAAATGCTAAAAATAAATCAAGGATTTTTCCATATTGTAGGGCCTTCGATGAGTAGTATATTTGTGATGCAATATATAATACTATTTGCTTTTTTTTAAGAATAAAAACAACTGCAAAGTCCTCTTACAATTTTACTTTGGCGCTTTGGAATCTTTCATGTTTTGTTACTATTATGACCTATTATTAGTGGTAATCCCCAACTTGATACAAACCTAACATAAAATAAACTAAATTAATTTAGTTGCAGCCCTCAAAACCCAATTTAATCAATTTTAAGGTTATATTCCAGTTTTTATTTTGCACTATGGTCATTTTCGTGTCAAACATTTCATTTTCGTATTTTTAGTGTTAAACATGTCACATTTAGTGAGGTTAAATTTTTACCCAAATTGGAAGATCGCTTTTAGAATGACCTGAAAAAAAAATAGGACAAGTTTGGGATTGGCAATTCCGACCCAAAAACATAAACGGTTCAGATTGGTTTGTAACGAGTTACTATACAAACAACATAAACCCAATCAAGTTGCCACCCCTATAACACATACAATACATGATAAACATTTTATGATATTGTGGTTTCGGAGAGATGAACGTTAATCATCTTGATCAATCGTATGGAATTCTAGTGTTTAAAGAGAGAATAGATAGTATTAAGGGTGTAAGAAACTCGTACTTTTAATACAATAAAAATGTGTTGGTACCTCAAACGCAAGTCCGACAACATTTTAAGTATTAAATACCGAGACAGCTTTAACACCTCTAGTTGGAAAAAAATGAATAATTTGAAAAAGAACTCTCCTCACAAGCTAATTCAGTCATTAAACGAACATAACGTAGGCTTACTGATTTGAGAAGTCCCAAAGATTATATAAAAACTCTTGATTGATAGAAAAACTCTTGGCTACACTCTTTATTATCTACGCCACTACCCACGTTCAATCGTCAAGCATCCCGGATACAAATAACATGACAAACGCTTTAGTAGATAAGTAGAAAGACACTCAAATATATAACACAATGATTAGCAGTTAATAAAGTAATTATCCTTTCGTTAGGAATCTGTAGACTCAATGTTACTGATTTTGTACATGACTAAATTGCAGCTTGAGAAATCTAATATTGTACAGGTCTAATTAATTTTGTATTGAGAAAAGTTGAATCGATTACTAATCCTGATTCATCTATTTATTGTTTATTTAATGTTTGTAAGAGTGAGGTATAGACAATAACCCTTGTAATTGTTAAAGAGCACAAGTGTGTCCAAAGATAAAGTATATTTGGTTAAAAGCAATGATGATAACACACAACAAAGTTAATCCTAATTGAATTTTCTTGAATCAGGATTAGGATGCCGCTCCCTACCTTAGTCTTGAGATGATTTATATCTAAAGAGTTACAGTCCAAAAAGATAAATGAAAAAGTACAAACATCATGGTGCTAAACAAATTGCATCAAATTTTTTCCTTAAAATTTTTGGGGATACACAAGTTTATTCTGATTGATGCTGAAAAATGATCAAACAATCAAAATCATTTTAAACCAATACACAGCTGACACTGAAATGAGACATTGCATTAGCATCTTAGATTAACTTAAGAGACTTTAGATACAACACCATCAACCATAAAATTTCATATAATTGCTTTGTTGTAAAATATTTGAAACCTAAAGAGACCACCTGCTTAAAATTTAATACTCAGCATTATACAAATTAAGGGAGAATCCAAACTAAATAGGCAGTTCAGAAAAAATCTTCAACAATCTTATGTAAAAGAAGTTTCAACCATTTCATGTGGCAGGAAAAATGTTAGTGTAGTAGTGTGTTGGCGATGATTTTTGTGTAGACAAAAATATTATTTCACGCATTATTTTTTTATTTATAAATTTATTGATGTTAAATGAATTAATATAATAAAATATATTGAGTATTGAGATAAAAGAAAACAAATACCTAGACTATATTCAAATGGAAAACCAAAATATTATTAGAAAACAAATAGCGGTTGTAATGAATTCAAGAATGCTAAAATCACATTGGATATATTTCGGAAGGGAAAACTAATTAAAATTTTCAAAATGGATAAATATTGAATGGAGAGCAAAAATCATTCCTCAATTTGAAAACGTATAATGACTAAACAAATATAAATTTAAAAAAAAATAAAGGAACCATCAGGACCAAAAGTTATCCCCAGCAGCGTGAAGCTGTACGGTCCGCATCAAGGTTTGAACTTTCTTCAAGAGAAAGATCACATCACTTGGATCCTCAATCATACAATTCCAGAATAATAATTCGTGGAATTCAGATATGAACAACGAAAAAACCGAGCCAAAAACAAAAAGAAAAAAGTAACAGATAAAATTAAAATAGAGAGAAGGGGCTCAGAAAATGTATGGGTAAGAATGTCTCGTCACTCGATCGTCGGAGTGGTGCATGACGTTCTGTAAATTCTCATCACCGCCCTTTATGGTTTATAAACAATTACGATTTGAAGAAAGAGAGGAAGCAATCAATAAGGGGAGAGGAGAGTTGGAGAGGAGCTGAAGCCTGAAAGGTGAAAATGAGAGTAATTTATAGGCTTGCGATAAACCCTAATCGGTGATGGGATTACGGTATTACCCTTGGGCTATTTAGATTATAGGCCCTATAAGATTGCGTCCATCCACAAACGACTGAGTCCCAGTTTGAAACACAAGTAAGTTTTTAACTGCTTTATACTCCCTCCGTCCCACTACAATTGGCACACTTACCAAATTGGGCGTCCCAATCAAATTGACATATTTTCAAAAATGGCAATTTTTTCACACTCAACAATAAAATATTAATCCTACTAACTTATTTTACACTCACAACTCTTAATTTCCGTGCCGAAAAGAAACATGTCAATTGTAATGGGACGGAGGGAGTATTAATCTATAAATAGTAAAACATTTATATTAGGTTGAATTTAAGTTTATGTTTTGTTTAAAAAAAACTGACCGCGCCTCTCATTTTTTACTTCTTGAATGTTAGATAAAGTGTTTTCAAATGCAGAAAAATATTGACTAATATTTTGAATATATATATATATATATGGTCGAAACTTTTTCATGTGAGTAAATTAGAAACTTATAAATAACATATTTTTAAATTATAAATTAGATTTTTTTAAAATAAATATATATTAATTTTAAATACACACATCTATTCACACCTGCAACTCGAGTGAAGGGCGCTCGGGGCAACTTAGAACTTTGAAAAGACTCATCTCATTCATGTAGTTTTTTGGTTTATTTCTTAAATAATTAAATAATAATTTTCTTGAGGAATTAATTATGATATTATATTGATAATATTAAATTACCCCGGCTTCCCATAAATTACTCTACCAAAGCTCAATTTTAGGTTGGGATTTTCATTTTAGAAAATCATATTTTGATGTCCCTCAACAATTCTGTCCTCATTTTTTAAATACTTTTAAAATTAAAATGCTAACTGAATATTCTAATAATTGCAGTTCAATATCATGATTTCATTATTTAAAGATTCTTGAAATTTTTAAGTTATTCAGATATTTATTTACAGTAGGATTATGGTGCTTTTAGGTAGTGAAACCATGACAACAAGCCAACAATGCATAATTTTTAAATATTTAAAAACTAAGCATCAAAATATTAAAATCACAATTAAAAAATTAGACGTGAAAATGTAATTTACATTGTCAAACCTAAGGGTTGTAATTCGTGAGGATCGAATCCTTATCGTATCAATTCGTTTTTAATCTGATTCGTTAAGGTCAAATTCGTATCTGATTCGTTAAGAAAAATCAAAATCAGTATCCATATCCAATCCGTTAAGCTTAAATCCGTATCCGCACGAATTCGATCCGTATCCGTTAAGGATCCGATAAGTATCCAATCTGAATGATCCGTTATGAATTCGATCCGATAAGAACCCAAATCGAATTAATTCAATAAGAATCTATTTCAACAAACACAATTATAATCCAATAAAATTTTGATAAGATAATACAAAATGTTTATATTTTATTGTTCAAATTTTTGTTGGATAGGTAAATAAAACTGCAACTTCATTTGAAATTAAAATCATCAATCAAATATCCCAAGATACATTGATTAATCTTAAAATTCAAGTACTAATGGTCAAACTTGCTCATTTCTAAATACTGATCAATCTTTCACCTCAGTCGTCAATGATCCACTTACAATTTTGACGGAGAGAAATATTACTTAAAACGTTAAAATTTATAAAAAATAGAATAAATTATAATAAATACCTTTCATAAATGATAGTGAAATTTGAAGACTTTAGACAATGAATGAGTATTCAGATGAATCTACAATACTTTCATCAACATTTAATTTTGATCTCACCAACTAGTTAATCGGTTTATACAACTTAATTGAAAATTTAAAGTTGAGAAAAAAAATTATTAAATTATGATAGTAGAAAAAAATAAATATTAAAATATATAATAAATAGATAAATAAATTCATTTTTTTGGTGGTGAATAAAAAAAGGTGACACGACAATGAAGAACCAAGAGATTCATTTACGAACACTCCTACAAATTAATCAAAATGAATCAAAATGATTCTAGGAAGATTCCGAAAGAGAGATGGGATGCTATTTCTCCAAAAATCAACTCAATGAGGTTAAATAGACTCAAATTTGCATCACGAAACCAAAATTGATTTTCCAAAGATACTTTAAATCAATCGAACTACTTCTGCATTTCGAGGGTGTTTAGTTCAACTTAAAACAATTCATAAGATTTTCTACCAAATTAACATGTAATAAATTTATAAACTATTAAAAAAAAAATTTGAAACGATTTGCACTGGCCCGTGCATCGACAAAACTACACAAACACCCAAGAATCACCTCTACAAGATCAAAAAACACTGACATTTAGCTTAGTCGACCACAAAAGATATATATCATATATGAGTTACATGTATGTCCTTCAATTGAAGAATAGCAAACTATTTCCTAGAAAGCAATATTTATACCCCAACAACGACTTCATTTTTCTAGGCCACAGCCCTTCTTGTGACTCACTGACACCGTTAAAAACGATGTCTTGCCACGGTTAGAAACCTAACGATTTACAACATATATCGTCCTGTACTTACGCCTAACCTAACAAGAAGATAGTCAATGGATGTATATGTTAAATGCCCCTAGAAACGAAGACAGGAAAGCCGTCGGAAGAGAAATGCATAATATCCAAGTTCAGTTTAGGAGATATGGTCACCTGTGGTCCAGTTCAGAAATGAGTAGAAGATATGTTATCTGTATTTCAATCGAGAAGAAGTTCGAGTTTTGAACTGAGTTTTATCAGACACGCCACTGTCACTCAAACTGCCTTGAACAAGGCTTTCGTGCACATCGGAGAATTCTTTTGTTCCTGAGTTCAAGGGGACGAGATGGGTATCATCCTTGGAACTCTTCCTACGCTCCTCAAACCGTTTCACATTTTCAGATATCTGATGGAAAGTTTTGTTGATTTTTGCCAGTCCTCGTTCGACTGGCTCTACAACGTGAGATACTGTGTATCGCATGTCATCAACAATCTGAGAATAAAAAACCAATATCAACAGTTGGTTCAAGAAAATGGTGATGTCCAATTCGAAAGCGCTCATGCAAATCAGAATTATGAATGAAGGAGCAAAATAAAGAGGAGAAGAGTTGGATCTCACAATTTCACCACTACCAATGACCACATCACGAACACTCTGGTGGAGTTTAGGAGTTTTCACTCTGTCTTCCTGCCGAGAAAACCGAACTCTGGTTGATCGTTCACAATCTTGAACCTCTTCTGGATCTGGAGGAGCTCCCAAAGATGCATAATCTGTCAGCACAGCTACGTTTCTTACACATCTCTCTCCACGTTTGTAAGGTGTGGCTGGGAATACATATAGATGCACCACAGCAGCTATACCCATCTGAATAAAAACACGAACATTCAGAAATTTAAAAAGAAGGATACTAAGACTTATTTAAAGCCTCTCCGAATTCAATAGATCGGCATACATAACTAGAAGCTTTATAATTTATTTGCTTATAAAATGCTTTAGGTACCTCGATACAGATAATATAATCTTGTATGCGTGTTTTCAGGACGAGAGCCAGTGACCCTTGCAAGGCTCCAAAAGAGAAAAGAAATGCAACAGCAACACCTTGCCACCATGTCAGGAACACAATCGATTTAAACGTCAGAAACTTGGCCAAAGGCTTAATTGGTTCCAACTTGTTCTTGGTAACAGAATAGAATTGCACAAGACAATACAATGCCCAAGTCTGGCTGAAGTTTAGAACAACTGCCAAATATGGATAACTGCAAGTAGATTACAAGCTGATCAGAAAGAAATTTCTTCAATCTACAAAACATACATGCAAAAATGCTAAAATGAACAACCTCAAAGCGATGATTGTATTATTAGTATTACACAAAGATTAAAGTCAGGCAGAAGTTGTGCCGCTTGTGTTTGAGAAACAGCAGTGGAAATTGTGTTTCGGGATATAGTCAGTTAAGCAAAGAGTAAAAAGCTAATAACTTACGCATAACCCCATTCAAACTTTCCTTCTCCATATACACCTAAAGACTGAAAGAGCATTGACAGCAACGCACATATCATCTTCAGTATCATCTGCAGATAGGAGCATTTACATTACAGCTAGTACATATAAATGACATTATATATTCAGTTCAGTGAAAATAGCATACATACGTATTGGACGATGCCAATTTTCACGCCTTGATAGAAGTCAGAGCCAAGCTTCCAATCCCTAAGGCAGCAATTCAATGGAAAAGGGTGCTCAACAAATCCATAAGCATATGTTTCATCTATAAGAGGAACACTTGATGTGATCCAGTTCTGATTTTCCATAAATTCAATGGTACTTTCCTCCCCACCTGCAGGACATGAAATATGTTCACCAGATTTATCATATCACTTCATTTCAATGCAACAGATGTAAAGAATGTCATAACAAAGGGAAATCACGATTATTGTTTTTTAAAGATCAATTAAACATAAGTGCTGGTTTTCACTTAAAAATGCTAGTGCAGGCACAATGCATGATGATATTAACCATGTATTCCACAAAGAAAAGCAACACACGACAAAACTATGAAATACTTTAGGTTTTGCTTTACGGGAAAAATAAATAAAGGTTAAACAATAAAAATACAGGGTTCTCATTTACGTATCATCAATGCACCATTAGAAGACTCTCTAGTTATGAAAATTTGGGGTAGAGAATCAAAATAGTAATCAATCAGATGTCTAAGTGTTTGAAATAGGAATAATATTCTCCATCACTATTTCAGCCATTTCATTATAATGAATAAATTAAGTGATGCTACAGATGAGAGGGATCCAGATACTACAAGCACATGTAGTCTATAGGACTTAGCCATGAAACTTTGCAGATAAACTTATCTACTGACATCAACGCTTTAGAAGTATAGAGAATACATTGTGGTAAAACAGTGGAGAGCATAGACATTTTGGAATACACTTCGTATAAGTTAGTCAATTATATTGTGGTAAATTAGTGGATCATAAAGAGAATGTCAAAGTGATGGGACATACAAGGAATCACCTGAAATAATAAGTTCATGATAGAAATAGCGCCATAACAATACTTGATAGAATGCAAGATTTACACTAGAGGACATACCTAAGCAGGCTATTAGATACCTCTCAAAGCAATACAAAGCAAAAGCTTCATAACAGTCCCGTATGACTTCACAGTTGAAAGCAGCTTCAGCATTCAATAATGACAAGAACTGTTCACAAAATGTAATGGCATCATTAAGAATGTAACGAATTAAAGCCATCCTGATTGGAGAAAAACAAATCTGGAAAATTGCATACAAATAGTGCACAGAAAAATGGCAAGCAATTTTAGATGAAATGAAGCCAAGGCTCAATTAGTAAAGCATCTGAAGTCCTACAAATTAATGTAATGATACTTCCAAGACAAAAGCAACATACTACTTGTTATCCCCATTAAGGGACAGGTTTTCAAATTAAGAGAAAGGGTGAAGGAATCAGAGAACTAAATAGCATCATCTTCATAAAGTTATGTTGATACATGCAGAATAAAAATACGGCTCTTCAGTATAATGGCACTATAGATTGCAGGAACAATAAGAAAAAACAAATCAGAGAAATAATTCCTCCCACAGCACATTATTTTATCTAAATCTGTTCAACGGAGATGACTCTCATTCCTTGAAAGTCATAATGCTCTAACATAGAGAGGAAACAAATATAAGTTGTAATTAACTGTCATTACCGATTCCACTGCATAAACAGGAACCATTAGAATCAGGCCAACCAAGAATTTCTGCTCCTGAAAAAAAAAAAAAAAAAAGAAAGGCATGCCTGTAAACATTGAAAATAAAAATTGAAGAGAATTAAAACAAACTTGTCAGCAAAGAAGAAGGTATAACACTAATTGAAAACTAACATATTTTAAGATACTATTAATGAATTGAATAAATCATAAAGATCACAAGCACTATTCAAACATAGGCATTTCATCTATTAAGTTACAAAAAAATATCGAAAGAGAACTTCCAACAAACCTCTGGTTTATTGTAAGCAGCTAAATGCTCAAAGATGAGAAACATAGACAAAACAAGAGCCACTGCCACAAAAATGCCTGCACTGATAACAGTCCATTTGTAGAGCGCTGACGTTTCGGCACCCAAATTGGCAGACCAAAATCTAGACAATCTGTCTGTTGACTCGCCCAAACGGAAAAGAAACAGTAACGACAACAAAACCCCGCGCCACCACATTACAGATCATCCAAGCTTCTCAGCACATCAATAAATATAGTGTATCATCAACAAGAAACCAGGATCCTGCTTAAAACCCCCAATGGAATATGTCAATTAGCTACGGCTACATTTAAATAATAATTAAAAAAATATATATCCTTCACATGAAATAAACAGCTCAAGAAAATACCGCAGCATGTCAGCTTGCTATACCAAATGAACCACGGATCGCTAAACATTAACCGACCATCCTATCAGAAAAGCCAATAGCAATCAAACATTGGATGAAACACCCTAGTAGACAGAGTCCTAGTAAACAAACCGCAAGAAACTAAGAAAAAAATAATAATAATAAACAAAATATGAAGAAGCATATATCTAAAGATCAGAATACCTCCAATTTCGCCAACACAACTATTTGATTCATTCCACAACAACAAAGTTCACCAACATATTTGACTTCTTTATTAAATAATACTAATACCCAAAACAAGAACTAAAGAACCCGAAAAAAAAAAACCTAATACAACTTCAGCGCATTAATGGGACGGAATCAAAACAAAATGTGAAAGATATATTCAAGCCAGAGTTAAACCTCTTCTCTAGCACGGAAAGCGACGCAAAACAATCCTCCAACCACCAAAAATCAACAAAAAATTGCCCTTTTCCGATTCTCAGAACGATAATCAAGTGGGCGAAGATATTAAAGATTCAGTCCAGATTAAACAATAACTCTCGAATCTCAACGCCCGTGCAGCGAGTGTGTGTATTTATGTGTCAGTGAGTGTGTGAGAGAGATATAATATATTGTATTTCGAGTATCGATCTTTGCTTCGACAGTTGGGAACCTGGAAAACTCCATCCTCTAATGTCACCGTGACGGCACAGGAGAAACTCACAGCCTCAATACGTGGCGAGTTCTTCTATGTGCTCTGTTGCCTATAGTTGTCAAACGGGCCGGGGCCAATCCAGCCCGACACGTATTGGGGCCTGGCTCAGGGACGGTTCCCGAATGAAACAGGTTTAGAGTCGGGTTTAATCAATTAGCTCATGTTGAGTTTTTTTAAGATCAGGCCCGGCTGGGCCTAGGCCCAATTAAGCATGGGACCAGCCTAGCCTAAGTCTAGGTTCATCCCGATTTAGACCCATCTCAATTTTTAACTAATTTGTATGATATTTTATTTGTGATTCTTTTTATCAATATAGCTTATAAATTATTAGAAACTGAGTTTCAATTTACTCTCTAATTTGATGTATCAAAACTTACTAAAAGTGTTAAGTTTTTAGAGTTTCTAAATATAATTTTTCTATGGGATTAATCGAGTTGTAATAGTCTAGAAATTTAGATGTTGAAGATCAAGCGAGCAATCAGAAATTGAGTTTCTGACTATGAAATTCAAAAAGACAAAGCTCGAAATATCAAGAACCAAGTTTTTGAACTTAAGAGAAGAATCTAAGAAACTTGAAGTACTGAAGACAAATGTTCCGTGCTTAAAACTTAATAAGGCCACAAACTCAATTTCTGAAACCTAGTTTTCCCGAAGAGAGAAGGAAACTTAAACTGACTTCTGAAATGTCAGTTTTCAGTTTCAATATCCAAGAGCACGTGAAACATAAGGAGACACAAGGAATTCTAGGAGGAATCCAAGGTCAAACTCAAGATATCTCAAAGTAATATCATAAAGTCAGTACGAAGAAACTCAAGCTTGGAATCCTCGCACTGAAACTTAGTCTGACAAGAGCAGGTAGAAAGTACGTTGAAAAGGTGAAAATCATAGCAGAGCATAGTAGGAAGAATGGGTATGATTGGACGATCCAATCTTTGTCTCTAACGACTAGAAGTCTGAGTCAAACGAACAAAAATTCAAAGTGTCGATCCTGAACCTATAAATAGTTTAGGTTAGAGATGGCTTTGACCACACCAAAAAGGGGGAAATTGTTCGAAAATTTGATAGAAATATCCTTCATTTTATGGTATGTTTTGGTGGGTCAAAGATTGTAAAAGTCATCTTAGTTAGTTTTAAGCTTAGATGAAAAATGTAAAGTTTTGTATATGTTCTTTATCGAGTTGTAAGTTGAACCTAATCTGGAAGCTAGACTACTCAAGAGTCTAGTACACGCGAAAGACTCAACAGACCAGAAGTACGCATTACACCTTTCAAGCCTGTAAGAAAAAGAGTCTAGCGGAGTATGGATTTCGTTAAGAACGAATCCAGTATAGTATGGTACAACCATTCAAACCATATTGAGCAGCAAGGGACCGAGTATACCAAAGATGACGTCATCAGCATGGAGTTGCAAGTATGACTGCATCAATATAGACTTACTAGTCTAGGTCCCAACGATTGAAGGCAAGAGGAATATACCGGAGAAGAACAAACTTTAAGGATCGGAGAATCCTTAAAGTCTACAAGCACAAAACTTCATGTTTCGCTATCTAAGACAACAATTCAGGATTCCTCATACCGGCAGAAATATTGTCATTCTGAATAAAGACGAAACGTCACTGTCAAAGTCAGAAAAATGCGAGAAAGGTGAAGACCCTCTGCAAAAAGCACACCTACCCAACGAACGTTGCAACCAATAGAGACATTCAATTGGACAACTTTTATTTTGTCTCTAACGGGTATTAAATTCAAACCTTCAAACATATCAAGTATAAATACCAGAGAAATCATCGAAGAAGAAGGTTAGCCAATCAGATGAACAAACATACGAACAAGTCGTAAATACTCTTTCACAATTTCTTAACAATATCAGTGAACTCTTACCGAAAGCTCTAAGCTTCACAGGGTGAGCTTGCTTTCGAGGCTATTAAGCTTTTCGTGTGTCACTAAGTGAACATGAGACTCAAAATCATTGTATTCTTGAGTTATTTCTTGGTAGTTTTTATCTCAAAGAAAAACTAAAACAATCAAACACACCTTGTACTCTGACTCTTACGGGCAACCTTTCGCATAAGTGATAGTTCTAGGGGAACAATAAACACCTCATTCTGGCTTCAAGAAGGCTGAGTGATGCGCCCACACTCTGAGCTGCTGCGAAGCAAGGAACCAAGCAAGGACCAGACGAGTGCGCTTTTGGATCGGTGGATGAGGTATTCAACGACAAGCCATAGATCGTAGAAGCACATGTAATCATTCTAAGTTTAGTGGATTACCAGACCAAGTATCTGAAGAGTGAATGTAGGACAGTTTAATCCGAAACACCATAAGTCTGCTTGTCGTTTACTGCTTTATTTATTTATTTGTTAGTATAGCTTTACTTCATTTTGAAACTCAACACACAAGTATTGGAGTATATACTGATTAACACTTAAGATAAAGTCGACATTAAGTACCTAAGAGATTTGAACAGACCAAGTTGATACGTCACCCTTAGCTTGGATAAGTGCAAGATACCGAATTTACAAATCAAAAAATTTCCGATGTGCTTATAAATTATACTCTAAAAATCGGGACCAACAGTTATAGTGGTTCACACTCTTAGGTCCTGCGTGCACTCTTCGGACTCAAGGTCTGGAAATCCACTTAGATTAGGATTACACAGGTGTTCCTACGATCTATCGCTTGTTGGTGAATGCCTCATCCACCGATCCATAAGCTCACTCGTTTGGTCCTAGCTTGTCCTTCTCTTCGCAGCTTCTTGGAGTGTGGGCACACCACGCAACTTCTGTATCGTTGGAATGGGGTGTTTAGAATTTCCTCGAAAATATCAACACGACGGCAATAAGCCCGTAACAGTCAAAGTACAGACGTACTTGATTGTTGTAATCTTTCTTGGTGAGAAATATTACCAATAAATAACTCAAGAAATCAGAAATTCTGAGTCTCGTGTTCATAGAAGTGTCACACGGAAAAGCTTAAGAGCCTCGAACATTGGCTAGAAATTTTAGCAGCGTATCAACTTGATCACAAATTGTAACACCCCGCATTTTTTTCCGTGCTATATTTTTGCTAAATAATTATTTTAAATCACGCGCGATGACGAATAAGGTTTTGAATAAATTAATCGATTGCGTATAGTTAATTTCGGCCATCATAATATATGGGCTAGATAAATTATTTTGAGTCCAAGTATTAATTCAAGAAGAGTATTGGGCTAGTGTACCCACTTGATTAATTCTACACTTTTGGGCCAACTTGGAATAATATTAATTTAGGCTCATTCTGTTGGGATTGTATACAGAAAGCATAAATGATTAAGTGTTTGTATACTGGCCTTCATTTATGTGTTACATCAACAATTCTCGCTATCTAATAAATGTGAACATATAACGAACTATAATATCCTTTTATCTCGTAGATAGGGATGACCATATGGTGTGTAGGAGATCACAGAGGATCATATGGTTCGTTTGACCTAGCGAGATGTAAACAGTATCACAGCTGAAACAGTCCCAGGATAGGCCGTTGGTTTAAGCTGCGGCACATCGGTTCATAAGTGGGCTTATCCTAGCTACTTGATGTGTCGGTACATATTTATGTATTGATGGGATCAACAGTGGGATGTGACATTCTCATTGACATATGAATGAGCCAGATCCCTAACATACTTCCTATGATCTTAAACCTTACTGAAGGATAAGGGACACACACGGATTAACCACACTTTGATCTGCTATGGTGGCGAGTCTTACATGTACTCTAATATCTGCATTTTGGGTGTTGGCAATTCGTGTGGGGTCTGCTTAGGCTGGATGTATAGGTAAGCATATCCGTTTCAGGATGGTGAAATTCCCTGATGAGCTCACAAGGTTCTTTATGCTAAGTCCTGCAGGCTGAATGATTTGTTCAAGCATAAGAGAAAAGGAGTGAGTGGTATTAATCAGGAAATAAGATATTAATTAATTGTGGTTAATTGTCATAAACCAAATTAATTAATGAATGTCTAAAACCTTAAATATGTGGATCATGTTAGTTTAATGCAACCCGTTCCTAATAACGTGGTAATAAAGGGGTGAGTCAACATTGTTACCGTGGTGAAGATTAAAACAATGTTTTATTAATTAATTATGTTCTGGGTTGAACAAGGAAGAATTAATTAATAAAGAGGGCCCACTTTATTATTTGCATTTGATCCCTGGTCTGGCTCACACACTGCTCAAGCCCAATTAGGGTTAGGGTTTCTCAAAACCCTAACACTATAAATAGTCTTTCCCTCTCAGATCAGATGTAGCACACCATACAGTATACAACTAATATTCAATTGGAATATTGAGAGAGAGAGAGCGACTTTGGGCGATCAGAAGGAGGGATTTTTCTGATCAAATCCTTCGGCTTTCTAATTCAACTTGGCGGATAATCCTCACCAGATTTCCAAGGAGCAAGGGAACAGATCAGAAAATCATATCTGTAGGAACACAAAGAAGGAGTTCCATTCCGCTTCAGATGTAACTTCATCGTTCATTCTCCGATCTAGATCTGTAGATCAAACGATTGAAGAAAGGTATTTCCTTTAATCCATCCTATACAATTAAGTTTGTAGGAGCATGCATAGGATTCGCATGGTTTATTTAATTGAATTTATTTTGATACCCTAAGAACGATCCTGCGAATTAAATAACAACTCATGTTGTTGGCCGTAGACTCGAATCCTACAATTGGTATCAGAGCGAGGTTCCAGTTCTTAGGCTATGTCCTTAATAAATTTAATTAAATGAATTTGTATGTTCATGGATGGATTTAAATTGTTGTGGATATTTTTGTCTCGTGGCCTTCTCGTTTCGGTTTTTGTTTTTCACCACGAGAAAATCCGTGGTTAGATTGATAGGAAAAATATGTAATAGATCTAGATTTGTTTTGTATTTTTATTCAATCTGTAAAATATTCAAAAACCAAGTTGAAGATGGAGAACAAGAATTTCCAGCAGCAGTTCTGTCACCAGCCACCGGCGACCGGCGACGCAGGCGACGGCGCGCAGGAAACCCTAGGGTTTGGCCTGCGCGCGGCTGGGCTGCCTCCCACCGCGCGCGCGCTTTCTTTGATCACCAGGGATCATCTTGGCGAGCAGCAGCGGGCGAACGTCGGCTGAGAGGGGCGGCGGCGCGTTTTCTGTTGGATGCAGCGGGCGGACGAGCAGGGTTCGCGGCGGAACCCTATTCGCGAGGTGGCGGCGGCGCGCAGCAGTCCTGTGCTGCGTGTGGCTGGGCCGCGCCCTCGCCGGCTCTGCGCACCGGCCCTGCTCTGGCTCTTTCTCAGTCGCCTCTCACGACGACGATGGTGGTGGCATCGGACGGCAAGGCCGCGCGCAGGAGGCGCGCGGCGGTTCGCAGCAGCAGCGAGCAACATCTCGCTCTCCTCTCTCTCTCGCAACTGCAGTGGTTCAGATGTCGCCGGCGACCCTCGTCTCTGCCGGCGACGTCGTGCGAGGGTGGTGGCTGGCATAGGCGGTGCGGCTGCGGCGGTCAGAGGCGGCGGTGGCGGCTGTAGAGGTGGCTGACGGCTAGGGTTTCCAACAAACCCTAGGGTTTGTGCAGCTGGGCCTATTTTCGGGCCTCTCAGCCCAGAGGTGGCCCGGTTCAGCTGTGAACCCTAGTTCTGGCCCACTATGCAGCCCGGTTTGCACTTTGCAGTTTTTCAGTGGGAACCCAATTCTGAAGATCTGTATTGTAATTAAAGCCTTGTAATAGATAGGATTTAATTTGTAATCGCATCTGAGGGGCCACGAGAAATGTTTATTTGTTTATTTGATTATTTCTCGTATGATGTGATTTATTATGTGCGCACTAGTAAATAATAGGAAATCATGCCTATTTGCTTTAATTATTTACTTTAATAAGCATGTTGCAATTATTTAAATTTTTGAGCATGTCTTATGTGATTTATTTTATGTTTTAAATTATGTCTATAAATTCCGGATTCATATCAATTTATGATGGAATTTTGGGTTGACGTAATTTATGGCAACATAAAATAATGTGTGCGCATGAAAACTTTAGAATTAAAATACTAAGCTGGATTTTGGTTCTTTTCTAACCAAGATCATTAGACCTCCACAAATACGACCTCTCATTGGAAGTGGGGCATCTCGAAGCGTAAACGTCTGCTTGGGCAGCTTGCGTTAGAGGTCCCTCACTAGTTCCAATGCGATGACGTTTCCAAATAAAACACTTATTTTAAGATGAGAAGTGGGAGCCTCTGAGCAAACGTCTGCTGGGGCAGCTTGCATTGAGACAACTTCCACTCATCTCTAAGATTAATCTAAGTGGGATAACAAAGGATGTTAAGGGCAGGACGCATGGGTCTAGTACGTATGTCGAATCGCCTTTTAATGTCCAGAGTTAGGCTTGTGGTTACTTTGGCTTAGATGTTGCCTGGAGTATAACTCTTTTGAGATGTCCCTGCTCCGGATAGGTGAACATGGTCTTGAGATCTCCAATATTAATTTCTTTTGCTTAAGATACCTGGCATGTTAAGAAATTAAAGGATCATTCTGGTCTGGTTGAGCGTTTGCGGTAAACGTCTGCTGGGGTAGCTTGCAGTGAATTAGCTTGGGCAATTGGAGGAAGCAAATTGTATTGTTTTTATCCAAAAGTTACTATGAAAATTTGTTTCAATTGTTCTGTTGTATGTTCTTAATTTATTTTATTTATTCATTTTCAGATATGTCTATTATTATTCGTATTTTGGCACAAAATCCCTTGAAGGGTTCGAATTTCCTGGAATGGAAATGGCTCATGGAGCGATGCATGTTTGCTACGCAGACTGTTTTTGTGTTACTTGTGCCTCGTCCGGCTGTACCTCTCATCGGGTCCTTAGATTTCTCTAGGAACTCCTTTGAAAAGTGGATGGCGAGCAACGATAAGTTATTATCAATGCTCAGGTCATCCATGATTGAGGAGCTCCAACTCAAGTATCAGTATTGTACTGATGCAGTTGAGATTTGGAGAGATCTAATCAGGACTTATGGTAGGCATGGACAGACTGCCAGTGCCGAGTTTATAATGCGAATTGTAAACTGTAAAATGACAGAAGGTGGTAAGGTTAGGGAGCATGTGTTGCACATGGATCACCTCAGAAGATTCTATATCTTAAATTATGTAAATATGAATGATCAGTTATTCACTGATGTCATATACTACTCCCTTCCAGAATCTTTCTATGACTTCACTTCCATAGTCGAAGACAAGGTGTTCACTTTGGATCAGTTGATCAGTTTCTTGGAGACTGCTCAACAGATCAATGATTACTTGTCTGCTGTTGTGCTTGACCATCACTTTCCACTCCCGAGTGTGGAGGATGTGAGCATGAAGGAATCGACTAGTGAGGTTGCTATAGAAAGATTTGGAGGCAAAGTTTACAAAAGAAAGTTTTGTTCTGCATGCAAAAGGAAAGGTCACTGTAAAGTAAATTGTCCGGTGTTTGTCACCAAGGGACAAGGTACGTCATCTTCTGCACTAGTTGTTGAAACATGTTTAGCATCAGTTTCTATCCATTCGTGGATAGTGGATACTGGAGCTACTGATCGTGTTTGTTACTCTATGCAGGGGTTCGAGCTGACTTGAGAGCTTGAAGATGGTGAGGTTACCATCTCCATGGGAAATGCTGCTAGAGTCTCTGCTGCAGCAATTGGAGATGTTACTTTATGTTTTAAGAATAATGTTTTAACACTAAGAGATGTTTTGTTTGTGCCGTCTTTTCGGCGAAACTTGATTTCAGTTTCCAAACTTATTGATGATGGATTTTCTGTTATTTTTGGTAGAGATGTTTCTATCATGAGAAATAATGTTGTTATCTGTCATGGGTCACTGAAAGATTCTCTTTATGTTATTACATGTTCAAAAAAACCTACAGTGAAAGAGGCATATAATTTGTCTAACCAACGTAAAAGAAAGTTTTCTTCAAGTGAGGATATAACATATCTTTGGCACTTGAGACTAGGTCACATCAATCTTAAGAGAATTAGGAAACTCGTTGATTGTGGAATTATGGATCCAATCCAGGTAGTTCCACATAGAGTTTGTGAATCTTGTATAGAGGGAAAGATGACGACCAGGCCTTTCAAGGCAACTGAGTCTCGAGCAAATGATGTGTTGGGCCTCATCCACTCTGATCTGTGTGGACCTATGTCAACACAAGCCCGTGGTGGGCACAGATACTTTGTCACCTTCATAGATGACTACTCCAGATATGGATATGTTTATTTACTTCACTATAAGTCTGAATGCCTTGAGAAATTCAAGAGTTTAAGGCTGAGGTAGAGAAGAAATTAAACAAGACCATAAAGGTACTACGATCTGATCGTGGTGGAGAATATCTCAGCAATGAGTTTCTGCAGTATCTGGCAGATCATGGGATTACTTCCCAGTGGACCGCACGTGGCACCCCTCAGCAGAATGGTGTAGCAGAGAGAAGAAACAGAACTCTGTTGGAAATGGTTAGATCAATGATGAGCTATGCCAGTTTACCGATATCCTTTTGGGGACATGCACTAGAAACAACAGCGTACTTACTTAACTTAGTACTTTCCAAATCAGTTCCTAAAACTCCTGTTGAATTTTGGAATGGACATAAGCCCACTTTGTCCAAGATAAAAGTTTGGGGTTGTCTGGCATACGTGCTGAATAAGGAAGCTGATAAGTTAGAAGGAAGGTCTAAGTTAATGCTGTTTGTGGGCTATCCCAGGCAAACAAAAGGTAGTTTCTTTTATGATCCAGAAGATCAGAAAGTCACTGTGAGTACCAACACAAGATTTCTGGAAGATGAATTCATAAGAAACCACAAGACCAAGAGCGAGATTGTACTTCAAGAAATTGAAGAGAACAATCCAAGTCCATCAGGAGAACCCCGTGGCACTCTGAGCATGCCTGTGTCAGGCATGGACTCAGGTGCACGACCGCCTGTGCAAGATGGTGAATCACAAGTGAATGCACCAAACACAGACACATTTAAGGGGCTTCGTCGCAGTGGGAGGTTGTCTCGACAACCAGAGCGGTATATGTTCGTAGGAGAGTCTTCGGACTTGATACCTGAGAACGGACTGAATGATACCGACCCATGGACATACGACGAAGCTATGAAAGACAAGGATGCTGATCAGTGGCGTAAAGCCATGGATTCTGAAATAGAATCAATTACAGCTATGGATGTATACCAGAAATCCTCGCTGCCAGAAGGTTTTCGAGCCATAGGCAGCAAGTGGGTATACAAGAGGAAGAAAGATTCCAATGGTAACATAACGGCATTTAAGGCCAGGCTGGTGGCGAAAGGTTATAGTCAAAGGGAAGGTATTGACTATGATGAAACCTTCTCACCAGTTGCTATGTTGAAATCCATTCGAATACTTCTATCCATAGCAGCACATATGGATCTTGAGATCTGGCAAATGGATGTCAAAACTGCGTTCTTAAACGGGTACCTTGAAGAAGGTCGTGACATCTATATGGAACAGCCAGAAGGATATGTGCAGGCTGATCAGGAGCATCTTGTCTGGAAGCTAAAGAAGTCCTTGTATGGACTTAAACAAGCTTCAAGGTCATGGAACAAGCATTTCGATGATGTGATCAAATCCTATGGATTTGCACAATGCGAGAACGAAAGTTGCGTGTACCGATTATGTGTCAGTGGAAGCATGGTTTTTCTTGCACTTTATGTAGATGACATTCTCCTATTTGGAGACAATGTGGAGGTGTTATCAGGCATAAAAGGTTGGTTATCCGAGCAGTTTCAGATGAAAGATCTGGGCAATGCTGGCTACATCCTAGGGATCAAAGTTCTGCGAAATCGCAAGAAAAGGATGTTGAGCTTGTCTCAGAGTACTTACATTGATACTGTGTTGGCTCGTTTCAGCATGGAGAATTCCAAGAAAGGGCTTCTGTCTTATTGTCCTGGAATTCGGCTCTCTAAGTCACAGTGTCCTGTGACGGATAAAGAGATAAATGAGATGTCCAAAGTGCCATATGCTTCGGCAGTGGGAAGTCTCATGTACGCCATGCTGTGCACGAGGCCTGATATCTGCTATGCTGTGGGCATGGCAGCAAGATATCAGTCCAATCCTGGACAGGCGCATTGGATTGCGGTAAAACACATTCTCAAGTATCTGAAGAGAACACGCGACTTGTGTTTGACTTATCAGAGTGAGAGCTTGTGTCCTGTTGGGTACACGGACTCGGATTTCCAGGCGGATCAAGATGAAAAGCGATCGACCTCTGGTTATGTGTTTACCTTGGGAGGAGGTGCTGTGTCTTGGAGGAGTGCGAAGCAGAAGTGCATCGCAGACTCCACCATGGAAGCTGAATATGTAGCAGCTTTGGAAGCATCAAAGGAAGCCGTATGGTTTCGGAACTTCCTTCTTGAGCTGGATGTTATTCCTAGTTTGCCAAGGACAATCACAGTGTACTGTGATAATGCTGGTGCAGTGGCGAACTCAAAGGAACCCAGAACTCACAAGGCATCAAAACACATTGAGAGAAAATACCACATCATACGAGAGATCGTGGCAAGAGGCGATGCGCTCATTCAGAAGATTGATACGAAAGAGAATCTAGCAGATCCCTTTACAAAAGGATTACCTCAGAAGATCTATGAGGAACACGTTCGTGCTCTTGGGCTAAAGATCTGAGGATAGGCTTTTTCTGTTCCTTTTGTAATAGCTAGATTGTTTAGACACACTTGATACTCTGTAAGAGCAATGGTATTATGCTTTGAGTATAAGTGGGAGATTGTTGGGATATGTATACTGAAAAGCATAATTGATCAAGCGTTTGTATACTGGCTTTCATTATGTTGATACATTAAACAAATCTCGCTATCTGATAATGTGAACATACGACGAACTATAATATCCTATTATCTCGCCGATAGGGATGGCCATGTGGTGTTACCACAGCAGGATCATATGGCTTGCTTGACCTAGCGAGATATAAAGAGTATCACAGCTGAGATGGTCCCTGGATAGGCTGTCGGTTTAAGCTGCGGCACATCGGTTCATAAGTGGGCTTATCCTGGCCACTTGATGTGTCGGTACATTCTTATGTATTGATGGGATCAACAGTGGGATGCGCCGTTCTCATTGACATATGAACGAGCCAGATCCCAACATACTTTCTATGATCTTAAACCTTACTGAAGGATAAGGGGCACACACAGGTTGACCACACTTTGATTTACCATGGTGGCGGGTCTTACATGTACCCTTATACCCGTATTTTGGGTGTTGGCAATCTGTGTGGGGTCTGCTTAGTCTGGATGTATGGTAACATATCCGTTTCAGGATGGTGACATTCCCTGATGAACTCACAAGGTTCTTTATGCTAAGTCCTGCAGGCTGAATGTTTTATTCAAGCATAAGAGATAAAGGTTGAGTGGTATTATTCAGGAAATAAGATATTAATTAATTGTGGTTGATTGTCATATAAACCAAATTAATTAATGAATGTCTGAAACCTTAAATATGTGGATCAAGTTAGTTTGGTGCAACCCGTTCCTAATAACGTGGTAATAAAGGGGCGAGTCAGTATTGTTACCGTGGTGAAGGTTAAAACAATACTTT
>JAPKLW010003880.1:0-33584 GCA_026898455.1 Plectranthus barbatus
CCGAGCTCCTGGGGTCAGTCATCGCAGGGGGT
Source organism: Plectranthus barbatus (assembly GCA_026898455.1). NCBI lineage: Eukaryota > Viridiplantae > Streptophyta > Magnoliopsida > Lamiales > Lamiaceae > Plectranthus > Plectranthus barbatus. Next base: position 33 of record JAPKLW010003880.1, read on the forward strand.
GGGTGGCGAACATCGGACATCGGAAGAGCGGCGGGCAGAGGGTGGCGGCGAAGGTCGAAAGGAGCCGCTCGAGGGTTTATCCAACCCTCCGAGTCAGCCACCGGCGCGCGCGAGGGTGGAGAAATTAAATTAGGGTTTTCTTCACCCATATAGGTGAAATAGGATATACGGGGTGAGGGGAGGGAGTACCGAGGCCGCGAGGGCTTGCCACGACTCCGACGTGGGCTGAACCAGCAGTCGGAGCTCGCCATCGCCGAGGGGAGGTAAGGGGACGAAGAAGACGACGATGGCGGCTAGGGTTAGGAATGAGGTTGGGGGAGGGAATTGGGGGGTATTAGCGGGTGGGGTGGGTTGGGGTGGGGTAGGTTTTTTTTGGTTTTTAAAATTAGGTTTAATAAAAAAAAAAAAAAAATTGAAATTTTAAGTTTTAATTTAACATAATTAAGGGGTAATTAAAATGTTAATTTTTGCCAAAAATGGAAACGTTGCAAGTGTCCCGGGACGGCCCAAAAAGGAAAACGTTGCGACTGTCCCGGGACGGAGGGAGTAGTTTATTTTGTTAAGCATATAAAGAAAACGAAATATTGATGCTGATAATCTGGCGAATTCTTGAATTCTTCGTAGGGGTTAGATTATCAAGTTGAGTTAAATCGAAAAATTATTTTGGTTTCTATTTATTCTTAATCTCTTACATCATATTTTTCTTCATCTTCAACCTCTTTTTCTTCTTCATAACGTGTCAGACAATAACCCGAATCTGTTGAACTCTAACACAAACACGACATAACACGTTTAGCTTTAAACACGAACACGATAACATTTGATACAATAGCGACATGACACACATATATCGTGAGTTCTACACTTAGGGCTAAAAACCATTGACACGAAATAACACGATACAAACTCACACAATAATAATGTGCATGAACATGACATAAATCCGTTAAGCTCAAACACGAACATGATAACAAAACCCGACACACACAAATTACCAGAACTACGAAATATAATAATAATGATATTTAAATATCTCAAATTTATGATACTCTAGAGATAATGATACATTATATATTAGCTTATTGTTACATGTAAAACTATAATAGAATATGAGTAATTTTGCATAGTCATTTCAGCAGATTCTACAAACAAAACAATAAGAAAAATCCATTCCTATATGGAATAGTTTCTACCTTCTAGTATGTATATATATTGAATACTTCGAAAGCAGTTCCATTCACACAAGGGCGACACTATGTGTAGGTTTACGAGGTCGGTCGTCCCCGCAGTATTTTGAAATTATAAAATTATATAATATCGACTCCACAAAATTATGATCGAGCCCCCACAATACCCGAGCTCTGCATCCGCCACTGTTAATCACACACATTAATTGTGTCCAAGATTACTACAAGTAAAAGGTAGAACTAAAACAAGCATGATGGGCAATAGTCTATGGCACATGAATGAGGGGTCAGATACAAGAACCTAAAGTATATGGAATGGTCATTTCTTCACTTTTTGATTTTTCTAAAAAAAATAAGAAAAGAAAAGTTGATTAGATAACATTGACAAAAAATTGCAATCATAGATGGAATCATCATCTTTAATAGCCTACCCTGTCCAACAAACAGCCATTCAACTTTTCCAACTCACATGTACATGGGGCCTCTCTCTTTGAAATCAATCTCACACACATCCCATGTATAGATTATATATATTGCATACAATCATCTTCATGCATTCCTTTTCATGTCATCACACTATTGCTTACTTAGCAAGAGAGAGAGATATGATAATGTTGGGTCTGACAAGCTCATGTCTCACATCGGAGAAATAAAGATGGGATTCCTTGTATATAAGAGTCCACCCAACTCCATTAGTATGAGACCTTTTGGGATAGAGATGCCCAAATACAAAATCGTGAGAGCTTTAGCCCAAAGCAGACAATATCATACTAATGTCGAGTTGAAGGTTCCCAACAAATAACACATCTAATCTCTCATTACAGTGAGAGAGATATAGTTGCCAGCTAATGAAGGGTAAAAAGAGGAATGGAAAACAGGCCATGATTTGTTTCTATTGGAATGTCAATTATTTAAATTAATGCTGCATCTCATAGATGTGTAAATCTAGTAGCAAAATGTAAACACAACAGAAAACGGATGATGAAAAAAGTTGATAGAGATGGTTGTTAGCTCAACAATCCATTCAAGCTTTAATGCGACTATCAAACCTAATTATCACATATGCTTAATAATAAATAAAATTATATGATTTGAGCATTTTTATTTTGGAAAATTATGCTGGAAATGTGATGTTGTATGGAAATACATAGCTGGTGGAGAAAATGAAAATTTGGAATTGTATAATATTGACTAGTTCTAGGTGTAGTAGACAACAAACATTCATGCATTAGGCAGCAAGACCAGACATATTGTTAGATTGAGAGGCCCCCTATACAATTTCCAGCACATTCAAAATAGAACATTCAAATTATTGCTGTCTTTTAGGGGTGGGAATAGGCCAGGTCACCGACAGAGCCTTCGACCTAGCCTACCATAGGTCAGGCCAAACTAAATTTTAGCTATTTATAAAGCTTCTTTAGTTAAGCATACTCAGGTCCATGCTTCAAAATAAGTTTACGAAGTTTAATAGGTCGGCCTATTTAAATAATCATATGGAGTATATAAAATACTATACATATTTGATATTGAAATTATATACTATATTTATAATTTTAAAAATAATAAACATTTATAATAGACTGAGAATCAAGTCTACTTAACTTAAAAAGTCAGGTTCCGACCTAAAAAAAGCATATTACAGGTATCGAATTAGACTCAAATTTATTTCAATTATAGCAGGTACAGACCTACCGAACTAGAGTCCAACCTGGACCTATTTCACCGCTAATGTTTTTTTTTTTTTTGGTAAGTTTGAGCACATAAATATATATATTCTGTTTTCCATTATGCAGGCTGTCTGCTTGAATTCACAGGTTAGAAACTTCAAGGAAGAGAGTGAGAGAGAGATGGATTCAGAAACTGTAGTCGTCAAAACCTTGAAGGATAATTCAGCCCATCCCATGTTCAATATTGTTGCAGGGACTCCTCCGCCTCCTCCGCCTCTTCACGGCGTATCTTCGACGGAGAACGGCAATGACGATGCAGCAGAGATCAGCATATTTGAAGCACAAAAGTATTTCAGCGAAGACTGCAACGAATCCAAGGGCAGCAAAAGACTGCAGCCATCTCATCATGATCAAAGATTGCCATCATCATCATCATCATCATCAATTTCCTATGCCAAATCTTTCTGCGCCACGCCGACAGCTTCATCGGAGGCCAGCTGGAATAGCCGAATGGGCCTTCTCGCAAATCCTCTCGGCTCAACCAGAGTTTCCATCAAGAACTTGGCTTCGCTTCGGGCAAGGAAAAGGTGGTCTTCTGCGAAGAAGTGGTTTCTCCGACGAAACTGTTGCTGCAGCGGCGAGAGATCTGTCCTGGTTGAGGAAGTGACGACGTCGGAGACGAAAGGGGGCCCAATTGTATTGATCGATACGAGGAAGTCCAGCATCTTGCAATCAGATGGAGATCGGAGCCTCACACAGACCACCTCGGAATCCCTGCAGCCCAAGTGTTCGATCTCCGACAACGTTGTGGAAATCCATCATACTGATGCGCCGCGGCAGCAGCGGATATCGGCGACGGGAAGGCCCTTCATCGACGGAGCAGTCGGTTTCACTTTCCCCATCCTAAACTCTGATCAAGCAATTTTAAAACCCGCCATTAATAACAACAACAACCCTTTTGAGAGCATCTTCATGGAAGCTTTCCAGCCACCCCCGCCTCCGCGTAAACCTTTTCATCCCGGGAGCCCTGCCGCCCGGGAAGATGACGTGGCAAGCGACGCCAGCTCCGACCTTTTCGAGATCGAGAGCTTCTCGACTCAAGCAACATCGTGTACAATGCACGGCTGGTGGGATACAGTTGATGAAGTTTCCATCTGTGCGAGAAAATCTGCAGCGGAAAATGGCGTTACTAATGTCCAAAACTGCAGGCGGAGTGGAGACGAGGCGGCGGCGGCGCGGCCGAGCATCGCAACCAATTACCAGTGTGATCCGGCCGGGGAGGTTGGCAGTGACTGTAAAGTATGTAGTACCGCCACCGCAGATGGCTGCGACAGGGAAAGCGTCCCTGACTTCTCCGCCGTCGCCACCTTATGGCCGCTGCGGGAGGAAGCCGGAGGCGGCGAAGAAAAGACGGATGGTAATGGTAATGGGTTGACAGTAATGAACTTTAGGCAAGAGAAGAAGGCGGCGGCGGTGAAATGCATGGCGGAAGGACCGCCAGTGATTCCGTTGCATGTGGGTGGAAGTCCGCCGCGGCCAAGGTCTCACGCGCCGCCGTTGCCGCTGGCTTTCGTGGCGTGATGTTGGCCGTTGGTGGTGGCGGGCTGATGAGGATTGGGATGTGACTACTTTTCCTGAATTGGAGGAATTTTGGAAATAATATGTGATTAAAGATAGATTTGAAATTTTTTTATATCGAACATAATTTTGCACTCAATAATAATACTTAAATTTTTGTTTGTAATCTCTTAATTTTTGTATAAAATATATTAATTTAAATCTCGCTCAAATATTTCAATTGTATTTAGAACTCACGATTTATTGGATACGTACAAATCATTTTAATTAGGAACGTCCTACTTAAATTGTCCATCTTTCATTTTTTGTCCGTCCAATTTAATTGTCAATTTACCTAAAATGAAAAATTAATAAACACTCATTAATAAAATACTAATTTCTCTATCTCTACTACATTGGTTATTGTGCCAAAAATAAAATTGACAATTCATCCGAGACGGAGGAAGTATTTGTTATCTCTTTATTAATTATGATTAACATACTAATACATATGATTTTCCATTTTCCCAGATCAAGATACTAGGCTACACTACCTTAGAAGATAGACACATGAAATTCAAATGGCCTAACCCAAATCATTTTTATCTTGGGTGAAATTCAATATATACACTTTTATTTTATAAAACAAAGTCCTTCAAACTAATAAAATGAGAAACCCCTAATCAAAATATTTTCCAAAGATGACATAAGTATAATGCACCTATCAATCAAAGCTAATTGTTGATCTTCTATAGATGATTGATACTACCTCGTCCAGCAGAATTGTTACATTTTTTTTCAGCATAAGAATTAAGGACTGTGAATATAAGTAAAATTAATATTTTACTGTCGAGTGTGAAAAAATTATCATTTTTAAAAATATGACAATGTGGTTGGGATGCCCGATTTGGTAAGTGTAATAATTCAGGCGGGATGAATGGAGTATTTTTTTTTCAAGTATTAGTTTCATTGAATTACATATGCTAATTATTGAAATAAAGGGAGGAGAGATTTATAAGTGAAGCCCATTAGAAAGTTTAAGGTTTGGAAAAGAAAATCTAAAATATGTGGAGATTACACAATGGACTTAATTGAAATAAACTTTACAAATTTTAAGTCCATGAGTAGTTTGGGCTTCTTGGTTGAGTTATTTATCCATGGATTAGAGTATTTGAAGCCCAAGCCATCAAAGAATTTTCATAATTCAGGAAAAAAGGTCAATTAAACTTAATTATTTGATCTTACATTACCAATAGGATTGTTATTATACTCATCTGTCCCAATTTATTAGTCTCACTTATTATTTTAGTATATCCCATTTATTAGTTTCATTTTCTAAAATGACAAATTTTTTCACACTCACCAATAAATTATTAATTCCACTACACTCACAAACATGGGTTATTGTTTCATTTCGAAATGAGACTAGTACTTAGGGATGAAAGGAGTAATACATTTTGTTTAATTCTCAGAAAAGTGAGAATCATATATAAGTATATACATTTTTTATTATTATTATTATTATTCTTTTGAAATAAAATATATTAATTTAAATCTCACTCTGCTCATATGTCTTCATTGGAGCTCAAACTCATAACTTATTAGATGCATACAAAATTATACTTAAACTACTTATAATTTAATCTGAAACTCTCGAACTTAATTATCTTTCAAATTATAAATGTAAATAAACTCATATTTTCATTTCTTAACCATAAAAAAATTGAATTATTATGTAATTGCATGCATCAGATAAAATTAATTATTAACTATATAGATCGACTATCGAGTGACAATTTGATATATAAGTTACATACCAACAATAGATCACAATAAAATAAAATAAAAAAGTATATCTTTTTCCAAATAAAAAACAAAATTAAATATTATATTTCTTATTGAGTTTGTATTACAATTGTAAAATTCTTAAAACATATCGAAGCTTAAATTTCTTAAACTAAGACAAGATTTTATGAGTTGATTGAAAGCTAAAAAGAGGTAAGAGTGACATCTCAACAACAAACAAAGTCCCCTGATTCTTTGAACCATTTCAGAGATTTACTAAGCTAAAAAAAAAAAAAAACATAAATAAATATTTCCCAAAAATATGGATAAGGGAAAAAAAAACTAAGGTTTATTTTATGTCTTAAAAGATTATTAGTGCATGTGCAAATCCCTCACCTTTCCGCTTCTCTCATTATAGTGATTCCTCATTTTTCTTAATCAATATTTTATATATAAATATGAAATTAATTATGTACGCTAAAGCCGAAAACTTAGGGTAACATATTTATTACACATAAGTAAGTAATAGTTATTAGTTAGCATTTTCCCAACTAATGGAAACTCGCATCATTGTCATAGCCCTAGCCTTGGCTTTTTATTACATTATTGGCTAGTTTAATTTCGTTATCCTATGTTTTTTTCACTGGCTCTTAGGGTAATTTACAGACAACTATATTCATTCTTTAATTAATTTCACCGACTGACGGCAAACCCCATTTATATATTTGTATACATCAAGAAGATTCAATAAGTCAACTTCATCTTCATTTTGTAGAGATGTTGAAATTGTTAGAAATAGATAAGGAAACACAAGAATATGCAAAACATGGTTATCCAAACTGTCAAAAAATATTATATCATCGAAACTCTGATACTAATATGATATTGTCTGCTTTAAATCGAACACAAGTTTGCACAGATTTATTTTTGGGCATATCCCAAGAAATCTTATACAAATGTCTCCTTTCATTCACCAATGCGGAACAACTCGAGTTTGCTATCCAACAATCCTTCTCTAAAACCAAGCACCCAAGGACGATTCTCACTCGACAAATTGAAAGTTTCTCACATACATGACCATAGTCCACCATTAACCCAGTATCCTCGGCTGGAATTTGGGCTTTGATAGCATTTCTTAAGACTGAAACTTTGATATTAGTATGATATTGTCCGCTATGAGCTGAACATAAATCCACACGGATTTATTTTTGGGCATCTCCAAAAAAACTTAATACTTATGTAGTTAATTGAGACTATAAAAAAAAAATTTATTTTATTACCGATGTAGGATAACTTGAATTTGAATTTGCTACCAAAATGTTGTTAATGATAATTAATGAGAGAGAGTATATGATGGTGAAATATAATATGGGAGGAAAGTGAGTCGCCAAATAGCATTAAACTTGAAGTAAGGACTATTAATATTCGAAAGCAAAGACATAGGTAATTATATTAGATTTGCAGACAAAATTTATGTGATCCAAAATCTAAGTTGAAGAAAATTAAATATATTGGCAGCTTTATAGATTGGTTATAGTTGTCGGTGCTGAGAGCCATGTTGGGAATCTTTTCATTGAATTCCGGACTTCATTAATCATTTATTTAATTATTTTATTACATTTTTTTACAAAAAAAAATTCATGCAGAGACAAAACTACATATGAACGTACACAACCATTTTTCATCGTACATCTTCATATACACTCGTGACTCATCAGTAATAAATTAATGCAAAAACTTGCGTTAGACACACATAAATAATTTAGACGGGTTTTATTCATACCCAAATAAATTAACCCACCCAAATAAGGTTTATTAGTATATTAAATGAATTTGAATTTGGGTTAATGGATAAAACCCGCCTAAATGATTAGGCACGCCTAACGTGAGATGTTCCCATAAATTAATTAATTTCGAGATTTTGTGAATCCAAACAAATTAATTAAGAACTGTTGATTATTAGGTATTTTGCCCATTTCTAAATATGCTCAAATATTTAGTAATTCTTCTAATTTTTACCACATTTTATCTCTCATGGTGGGCTTATTAGTGGAAAATGAAATTGTTGATCAAATTGAAAAAATCAACTTGTCTGATAAAATATGATAAAATACATAATATATTTGCATTTTTATATTCTAGTGGCCTAAACTATCATTGTTCCTGAAACAGGCACATAATAAAAATGGTATATTTATATAGTCATGTCAAATACACTAATTAAGTGAAAACATTAGTAATTTATGGGTTGAAAAAAATGTGTAATGATTCAGGCTAGTGATTTGTTTTGAACATGAACAAATACATTACTAAATAGTACTATGTGATTCAATGGTTTTGTCAAATAATTAATTCTTCTGCAAGTATGATTGAAGTTATAAAGGCTAAGGGTTTAAGTAGGAACTCGAACCATATGAGTTAACAAATTAATTACTAAGGGTTTATGTTATTTTTTCCTTAAAATCTTTGTCCATTCGCTCGGGGTGTAGTGGTTAAAGCACCTTGCCTATGATTGAGAGGTCACACTTTCGAGCTTTTCGGGGGATATCTGAGTGCGTGGGTGGGTGTGTGTGTTTAAAACATTCTTATTAAAAAAAATTCCATGCCATATATTAAATTGAAAGTAATTTTATAATTTTCAAATGAAAAGGATAGTGCATTTATTTACTAAAAGAAAATTGCACAAAGATAAAAGTTAGTACTCCCTCCGTCCCATTGAAGTAGTCCCACTTTCCTTTTTTGTTTGTCCCATAGAATAGTCCCATTTTCCTAAAATGGCAACCTTTTTCACACTCACCAATAAAATACTAATTCCACTACACTCACAACTCTTAATTCCCGTGCCGAAAAGAAAAGGGACTACTTCACCGGGACGGAGGGAGTAAAACGTTTTCATTTTCAGGATCCTATAATTGTTAATTATAGTCTGAATTCAACTATAAGCCCAATTGAATAGACTATATATTTGATATAAAATTAAAGTAAACCCTGAATGAGCTGTGTTTATTATCATTTTCAGGCAAAGGTTTTAGTTAGAGAAATTCATATTGCGCAAGAAATAAATAAGAATTTTAATATAGCTAGCAAGGTGATGTGATATAAAGGCTTAGATGACTAATTTATTAAATGCTTATACAAAATAAATACATGATATATAGATTAAACCTTATATGTATATATATTTTAGGCTAGAAAGGGATCAGTACTTCAGCTGCTAGATTTCAAACGGCCGACTTCATTTTATTTAATTCATCAATCATATATAAGTAAATATATATATATATATATATATATAGAGAGAGAGAGAGCGAGAGACGGGATTTGGGGTGCATCTGAAATATTGATCTTCACAAGGAAAGAAGAGCAATATTGTAATGAAAAAGGAAGGGAAAAAAGAAGAAGCACAAATTAAAATATAATTTCTAAGGCAATAGCATTATTTTGGCTTATATGAAGGATGCAATCTCCCACAATCAGCTGACTTCAGACTCAAGCATGCCTTGGAACCTGATAATAATCACAAGAAATCACATAAATTTGCAAAATTAGGATATATAAAAAACAAAGTTAAAAATATGACAAACACACAAATAATGCAGCTCAAGAAGAAAAATTCTCCTGTGAGAAAGAAGAATGAATCTGATCCATTAGATCTGAGTAATTCAATGGATGATATACAATCAAGCAACAATTGTAACACAATCAAGTATCATATTAATCAAGAAAAAACTAAAACACAATCAAGCAATTGCTCGACTGTGTTTTAGTTGTTGCTTGATTGTATATCAACCATTGATTTATTTAGATCTAATGGATAAGATTCATTCTTTTTTCTTACAGGAGGATTTTTTTATATGATCCATTCTCTCCCTCTATATATATATATATATATATATATATGTCTCTTCAATCAATGGAAATGCATTTATGTAATCAAATGATAAACTGGAAAGTAGATAAAAATAAAAAAATATGCAATGTCAGAATGTTGTAGCAATGTTGAACATTTTCCAGTAGTGTCTCTGATAAACTGAGAAATTGATATAAAATTTCTTACAATATTTGAATGTTTTTTTCTGGAAAATCTCATTTCATAATTCAATATGAAATCTAGAAACATTAACACATCCCCTCACATGTGCAACAAGAAAGTTAACATTATTTTTATCTTAAACTCGTGTTTTAAAGAGCTCCCAACATTGTAATTAGCCTAACTTAAGTATCAAATTAGTATTCAACCCATCCTTAAAAAAAGTGACTTTCTAAAGAAAATGATATCTCACTAATAAAGTAGCTCATGCCATTATATATCATCAATCAATATGAAACACATTTAACAAAAACTAAATATAAATGTTTTTGGTTGGCAAATGAAATAAAAAAAAAAATGTTTGTGAGGCTAAAAAAATGTTTGGGAAGGTCTTGGGTTAGGCAGGCCTAAACGATTTAGGCGGGTTTTATCCATTAAACCAAGCCCAAACCCATATAATATACCCTATTTGGGATGGGTGAACCCATTTGGGTAGGATAAAACCCGCCTAAACTGTTTAGGCCTGCCTAACGCAAGTTTTTGCCAAAAAAAAAAAATGTTTGTGAGGCTAAAAAAAGCAGTAACTGATGAAAATGGGAGTGGGATTCAGTGCACATATGGATTAAAAATGAGGGCTGACGTTTTCAGACTCGCAATTTCCAAGGCAGGATTCCATAAATTTGGGCCGACATTGTTCACACTTAATCTTTACCGCAATACTAACGTGTCGTGTTTCATCTTCTATTCTCCTAAAATATATATAAAAAAAAATATTTTAGATTTTTAGCATTTTTGTTAATCCAGTATCGAAAGATAGTTTAACAATTAAAGGCCCGATAAATTAATTTTCAATTTAAAAACAATTTTCAAACCATAACCTGAATATCAAATTTTGAATTGAGAAATCATTATTTGAATCCTGAATTGATAATCCAAGTATCTTTTGGGTTTTGAATCGACAAGTCTGCGTATAATATGCAGAATGCAGTAAAATTAGAGGAAGAAATAATTAGTTACCAGAAAATAGCTTTCACCATGATGCAAACCCTGCAGTAGAAATCCATACTCATTCATCTCTACTACCACTCCCGACGAATGATACACCACGAAATCTCCACCAAACATGGCTTTCATATCCAAAGGCCCTCTTCCAACCTCTGTCGCCACTCCATTGATGAACACTGTGATTGTTTCTGAATCATCATAGAAAATAAAAGTCAAAGATCTGAGCATTTCTTGGGAATTAAGAGGATTGATGAGCTCTTGATTATTGATCAGGGTAATTGAATACAGATATTTTACGATCTTGATTAGCCACATGCATCAAGGATTCAAGATCATATCTATGATCAGAGAATTAGGGTTTGCAGAGAGTTGATTAAAAAAAGAAACCCTAATTAGAATCGGAAAAAATATAATACCAGATGGAATGGCAGAGATGGAGGCATCAGCTGAGGAGCAGAAAATGGGGTTCTGTTCAAATTCTTGCATCAGCCCGGGATACCCCGACAGCCCGAAAACGCCGCCGCCGGCGTAGACATCGCCGCCGTTTCCACTGATCCCGAAAGAGGAGGAGGAGGAAGAAGAGGATCCCGAATAAGAGCCCATGTTCATACTAAAAGAAATTGAATTAGGCACAAAACCACCAGCCAAAAAGTTACTATGATCATACTGAATTCCGCCGCCGCTGCACCCCGGGCCCCGCGGCGGAGGCTGAGGCTGCTGCTGCTGCTGCTCCCCGCCGCCGAGGCTGGCCTGGGCTTGGCGCTGGCGGCGCCGGGACCTGGAGCGGCGGTTCTGGAACCAGTAGAAGACGTTGGCGTCGCCGACGGAGCCGAACTTCTCGAGCAGCTTCCGAATTCTGACGGTCTCGTCTTTGGGAGGGTTCACCATGCCGCTGTTGAAGATGGTCTCGAGGATGAGGATTTGCTCCGGCTTCGGCGTCCACCGCGACCGCACCGGCTCGCTGCGTTGCTCGGCGTCTCCGCCGTGGTGCTGCCGTGAGCCGGTGTTTCTTGCTGGATCTTCCATGTTGGAGCTAGCTTGATTTTGTGAATTTATTTTATGGGAATTTTTTTTATTTTTTTTTTTGGATTTTGAAGATATTGATAGTAGTAGTAGTAGTGTATAGAATTATAAACTTCACTTGTCCAAATCAAAACAACGGTGCATAGCGAATTTATAGGAGGTAGGAAACTAGGAATGTCTGCAGGTGAAATGTCTGTTTTGCCACTGGCTTCATCATTAAGTTTCTTGGTTAAAATGTAAGGTAAAAATACTCTTTATGTCCTATTAAATTAATCCCACATTGATTAGATAGGATAATTATAACGTTTTTAGTGAATTAATAATTTAGTGATGAGTGAAAATTAATATCTTGTTTAGAAAATGTACCTAATCTAATGGAACAGACCAAAATAGAAAATGTCCCACTTTGATCAGACACAATAATACTATAATCATTGTTTGTGAGTATATTTAAATTAATAATTTATTGATGAGTGAAGATGAAGTTCTATTTTAGGAAATGGAAACTAATAAGGAAAATTGTCGATTCAAGACTAAAAAGATAGTTTACTTATCGATTCAGGATCCAAAAGATGATTCGTCAATCCAGGACCCGAAAGATCAAATAATTCTCAATCTATGAATATGAGATTCTAGATTGAGAATTGTATGATCTTTCGGGTCTCGGATTGAGAATTCATCTTTCGGATTCTGAATCGATAATTAAACTATTTTTCAGGTCCTAGTTAGATAAAACTCTTCCTATAATGAAACTGGTGAAAATAGAGAATGGGACTGGTGAAAATGGAGTGAATAAATTTGAGTATATACATTAGTTGTATGAAAATTAATTATTTCACCAATATGAAAATTTATTGAAATGGATTGAATGTTTGATTTTCACGTCATGATGAGGAAACATGAGGTCCACTAAGCTTCTCCCTTTTCAATTAACCCATAATTGATTTGATTAGTTGTGTCTCAACTCAACCAATATGACTATTGGATTATAACAAGACTGATTATAAGTTGAATATGATTATTGAGTGGTTGAGGTGACTTGTAGCTTAGCTAGCTACATCAACCAGATGCCTACAGCTATCCTATTTATGTACACAACATGTTTGCTAATGTCTTTTCCTTTACTAAAATGTTTGTTACAAATTTCGATATAATTCATCACTCTTATATCATATTTAAATTATCATAAGTAAATGAGTAGATTATATTGCAAAAAAGTAAATTCAAACAAACTTTAAAGTACAATATTTTTGTATGCCAACTTGACATAAATATCAGATATCGTTCAACACTGCACGCACTACAAAAAAGCTATAAATAGCTACATATTGAAAATCCATCTCTATCTCGCAATTAACATGATCCATATTGTCTCTTCAAAGACATTTTAGTAGCGAACATTTTATGTAAGAAGGGGCGGATCCAGAAATAATTTATTGGGGGGTTTCATTGAACTTTTCAAAAAGAATTTTCGGCTCATCTTGTCTTAGCCCCTTCAGAATTCATATTTCTTCAATATCAGCCCCCTTCTTCTTAATAATTTGCCGAGGAAGAGAATTATATCATAAAATATCATATCGTCTTACTATTACAATTGAAAACAAAAATCGACTAAGGGGCTGGAGCCCACCTCGACCCCTTACAAGATCTGCCACTGTATGTAAGAAGACTTCTTAGACATGCCATTACATTAGAGATCATGAGCATTTGTCACTACAATGCCCTCATAGATAGAGATATGCAACAAGGGTTGGGTTTTGTTTTTCTCAACTAGGGGTATTCTTATAAATTCACCCCAAAAGTTAAAAAACTATGCTTTTAAGTTTGTGATTAAAAGTCACATTATCCTAAATATATTATTTACTCAATGTCTCTCTCACACACATGACATTCTATCTCCCAATAATTCAGCAATATTAAGTTATTTTTTTAACTTCATGGGTGAATTAGGTTTCATGATTGTTGATAAATGTAAGCTTTAAATTGTTTTCCACGAGGTCCGGATTTCATTACAGCTGCATGTGGTGTCTTAATTTGTAGTTTGTCTGGAAACACATCTCCAGATTGAAGCCTTCTTTTGAAACATTTGCAGGTTCAGATCGAGTAGCCGCAAACATTGAAATTAGTTTCTTCCATCTTAGTAAAAAGTAAATAATGTTAGTTTTTTCCCCATTATCAAAACCAACACCAAATAAATACTATAGTCTTTATTTTTAATTATTAGTTGCTAGTCCCGACATCCAATGCTTGTGGAGTTATATATATTTAATTTACCCATATATCATATATACTACCTTAATTGGCTAATAATGTAATTAAAATTTCACTTATATGAGCAATTTACCATTTTCAAGTTTTTCTTGGAGTTTTTTTTTTTCAAATGTAGATTGATTACATCAATTTAATGATGCTGCAAGAACCGACCAATCAAACTCAAGGTTTGCGGTTATATTAGTACTTATGCGTAGATTAATATACCTAAAAATATTATTTATTGAGTGTATAAATTAATCATAAAAAAACGATGACACATCGACAATTTCTGCTAGAATTATTCATGAGAAAATATTATAAAATACAAACGCAGGAATTGCATACTTGTTTTAATACAAAAGCCAAACATAAAGTCACTTTTTACATGTTCAGGTGCATGCACGTTGAATATTCGCCATTGCAATTTAATCATTTAATAATCCCTCCACTTCTTGTTAGGTTTTTCTTTGTCTCCCTATTGATTCGTTCACAGAGCCCCCAACAAAATTTTTCTAAAAAAAATTAGGATTTTTTTTCAATTCAGGACTCGAAAATTAGTTTAATTATCGATTTAGCTTAAAGATAAAAAAAAATTCTCTATCCAGGGCCTGAAAAATCATACAATTCTCAATCCATGACCTCAATATTAGGTTTTGGATTAAGAATTGTTTAATCTTTTAGGTTTTGAATCGATAATTAAATTATTTTTTAGTCCTGAATCGACAATTATCTAAAAAAAACTAAGGGGGCATTTGGTATAATTATCGGGAATCACTATGAGTATGAACTTAATAGTAAAAGGAATGGGTATGAGTTTGGATTTGGGAATCATTCTCAATTCTGATGTTTGATTTATGAGATAGATTTGAAAATCATTTCCAATGATGACGTTTGATCATTTTAAAGATTTAGAAAAAATTAAAATATTTTATGAATAATAATTAAACTAATAATAAAAAATAAATAAATCAAATTAAAAATAAATAAATAATTTATTTATCTATTTTATAAAATATAAAACCAAGATAAAATAAAAGATAGATTTACTAAAAATATTATTATAATATATTAAAAATAATAATATATAATTATAATAATAAAATAATTATAAATTAAAACGAATTAAAAACATAAAAATAAATAAACTTGGTAATAAAATTTGGGAATGAGAATGAAACCCTCCATTTTGGAGGGTTTTGATGATTCCCAAATATTTGGAAATCATTTTCATACCCTCGTTCCTAAATCCTTCAACCAAACAGTGGGGTTCGGAATCATTCCATTCCCTCATTCCGAAACCCACCAACCAAATGGACCCTAAGAGTTTGAATTAATACATTTCGTGGTAAAATAATAATTTAAATACACTTTCCTTTTTAAATTTGGTGCATCCCACTCTATTTTCGAACTCATGAGCAAATTGATCATAGACAAGAAGGTTAATTAATCACTATTCCGAGGTTGGGGACAATAATGCTACAATCGTAAATATATAATTAAAGTTACAAGACATAGATAAAAATTAAATGTAAGATGATGATTGAAAAAACATAGCATAATGGGTGCCGGTGCTTTTAGTACATCGTAGTGGACAGTTGCACGCTTGTATTTTCCGACAAAACTCTTTATCCTCTTTGACTTGTGAATTCCATATATACATCTTGGGCAGTAAGTTCTACATATACCTAATCAGTTATAATAATGCACCAAGAATGTCTTGCCATCATTTGTCTCAACTTAAGAAGCAAACTTAGCTAGCTAGCTATAGGGGTGTGCACGGTTCGGTCGAAACCGGCCAAACCGGCCAAACCAAATTAATTTGGTCGGTTTGGCTGGTTTGAGAAAAATGATTGGCCGGGTTGGTTTGAAAATTTTCAAACCGGATGATTTGGTTTGGCCGACGGTTTGAAGGATGAAACCGGCCGTTTTGGCCGGACCGGCCGTATAAATAATATAATTTTAAATATAATAATGGTAATAAAATATTATTTGATAAAAAGCTAAAATATCAATTATATTGATATATATGTCCGATGCTTATATTATTTCGAATTGTAACTTTATAAATCAACTTATATTTAATTGTTTCTTGCAACCATAATATTATTTATTTATTACTTATCTCATATTTATAATTAATGACAAGCGAGATATATCTATATTAGTTTTATTTTGTGTATCATTATTTCATTAATATTTAATAAAATTGATATACAAGTTTCATTTTTTGTAATATTATCAGTTGAATAATCTTCAAACCGTATAAACCGGCCGAACCAAACCGTTTTAATATGGTTTGGCCGGTTTGGTTTGAAATAATTATTTGGCCGATTTGGTTTGTGAAAATTTCAAACCGTACCTATTGGTTTGGCCCGTACTTTGCCCCTTAAACCGGCCAAACCGGACCGTGCACACCCCTAGCTAGCTAGCTATCAATACCCCATCTATATAATAAAAAGCTAGAGCTGATCAAATTATCAAGAAATTAATTCTCTTCTGAAAAATGAGAACGTTGGTTGAATATGTTTACTACGTTGCTTGAATACAAAATATGATAAGCATAATCAAGTAATGTGGTAAACATAATCAAAAATCTTTATCATTTTTTACGGGGAATTTTTTTCTCACCAGAACCATATATGTATTATATAGGGAGCAGATTCGGTGAGAAAATTCTCCCGTGAAAAAGTGAGAAAATTGCTTGATTGTGTTTATCACGTTGCTTAATTATAACATTGCTTGCTTGATTGTGCTTTAGTTGTTGCTTGATTGTGTTTTTGTTGCTGCTTGATTATATATCAATCATTGATTTATTTTGATCTAGTGGATATGATTCATTCTTTTTTCTCACAGGAAAATTTTTCTCACATGCATAATCTCACCTATATACATATATATATATATACTCAACATATTCACTTTAATTTACGTGTTATTATTGTTGTAAAAATCTCCGCCTAAGTGCTAGGCAGTACCTAACCGAACCGCAAATACCCTCAAATCCCGTGTCTAGTTGGTCTAGCGAGTAATCGGCATCTAGGCACTGCCTAGGCCGCTTAATCCACCTAGGCGCTGATTTAGGTGGCCGACTAAGCATGCTATATATATGTCATATATGTAATTGATTCGGGCGGCTATGTTTTTTTTCAAAAAATAATCAAACTTTGTTAATTTTAATATTTATCTATTGATAAATATTATAATAAATATTTTAAAATGAAAATTTAGCTATTGATTGACTTCCACTTAGAAAATATCTAAGTCCGGTCTAAATTGTTTAACCACTAAACATCATCCAAACATCCAATCAAC
Organism: Plectranthus barbatus; assembly: GCA_026898455.1. Taxonomy (NCBI): domain Eukaryota; kingdom Viridiplantae; phylum Streptophyta; class Magnoliopsida; order Lamiales; family Lamiaceae; genus Plectranthus; species Plectranthus barbatus. Next base: position 17,852 of record JAPKLW010003880.1, read on the forward strand.
TAGCGCCTAATAATTTTTACAATTTTGCGTGTTATTCATATATCTTAAAAAAATTCTTAATAGTGGAATGTAATAAATGAGTGTAGTGTTGGGATGTAAAGGCTGAGATTCATACATGAACATCATGTTTATATATGTCACTCAAATAAATGAGTAGAATATAATATTATTGTTAGTATGGCTCATATATTGACAAAGGAAGGAGGCAGGCAGATGCCTGCGAGCGGAGCTCCCGCGGTACGGTACAAGGTATTTTGGGAATTTTACACCTTGTAGAGTTTTAGTATTAAGACATGATGTATTGATTTATTTGAGATACTGAGTTAATAAAATTCGACTGCCCCGCCGTGGACGTAGGCATATTGCCGAACCACGTAAATCTTGTGTTCTTTATTTTCTTGTCTTTAATTCGTATGCCAAATTGTCATCGTTTCACAACAATTACTAATTAGTTATAAAATTCTTATGTAATATTTAAAAAATGGGTAATGGAAGTCGAGGTCAGAAACGTAAATATGCGGAAGAATTTGACCTAATGTGAAAGAAAGGAAAAGGGCATGAGATTTTTCTAGGGTTTCGGCCATGTGATGAAGCAAATGCATGTAAACTGGGGAAACACAAAAAAACATTAAAAAAATCGAAGAAAATTCCAAAAATATCTTCGCAAACGCATGTAATGATCTTCAGGCATTTGGCAGACATGAACTCCTAGTTTCTCACTTTAAAATATTAAACGAGAGGACATCAATGGAGCTGGGTCACAAAGGTTGGCTTAAAAACTCTAACAACTTTAATTTATACTATATCTTTTTAGAGAGAGAATGATTCTTCACGAAGATGAGAGAGAAGAGAAGAAATCAAACGACAAATATATATATATATATATATATATATATAAAACCGATTTCGGCTTGTTCGTACGTGAGACGCGGTTTTGGCTGTCCTAGTTTTGCCTGTTTTTCGTAAGGGATAAAAAACCAACAAAGGAAATTAAATATTTATTTATTGGGGCCGATTTAAAAAAACTTTGTTGTTGCTGTTGGTTTCTTTGTGCTTATCAAGAAAATTTCTGCGACTGTAAGAAATTGGGAAATTACGATCTTGGTTCAAATTGATGAAAGATGCGATGCTGTGTTTGTTGGATATGTGTTTGTTTTGTGGCTAGAAAAAAAAAAGGGGGGATTTTATTTTTCCAAATATAGACATATGATTGGGGTGAAGCTTATTATATGTTTATCTAATTGAGGTATTGGAAGTTGGAACTGAGGTTTATTTTTTATACTCAGAACTATAATCAATTGATCATAGGCAAAACGTTTAATCACCACATTCGAATTCCCCTCACTCATCTTAAGTCGGGGATGGTTCACTTTGAAGATTGAGATTTTCGAGGTTGAAAAATAAACATATCATATTGAGCCTGAAAATGATCTCGTTCATTTTGGGCTCATTTATAGATAAAGGTTGCCCAACGAGTAGTATCAAGGCCCAATAGTCCGATCATTGTCATCAACTAGGCTTGCGATCGACCCGTTCCAACAACTGATCAAATCACCTGATGCGCGACACTCGATTCGATCTGGCGATCGGACAACCCGAGTCGCCAATCGAGGTACGTACTTCTCAAACAAGGCATGTGATCCGGCTCGATTAGCATTCGAAGCAGACAATAATTAGATCAGATAAGAACGAGGAAAGAGAGGCAAATTTGGCCGAATTTGATAATATCAATACTAGAATTGTAAAAGAAAAATTTTATTCGTTCCACGACTAAAGCTGTTTTCCTTGCTAATATGGAGTTACTCTCCTATAACTTGGAGGATAATTATTGTAAAAAGAATGATTTTTCCAATAATAAAAATTTCATTACAGTCTTAATTAAGTATTCTCCATTGTAATTTTCTTCGAAAACTCATCCATATCAAATGGTGTAATATGAGTGTTTTGAAGAGAAATAAAACACGATCGCTATGATTTTATTTTTATTTTTTTAAAAAAAAAGTGTTTAAGGAATGTGAGATTTTAATGATTTAATTTTCTAAAGCTGTCTGAATGAACTAAAAAGAAGACAAAGTTTCAAAATCCATGTAATAGTGGGAACCTCCCATGTGTAAGTGTATGAATGTAAGTGTATGAATCATGATCATACCCAGAATTATATATATATATATAAATAAATAAAAGACACACACATATATATATACACACACTAATTATAATATAATAGCCATTCCTTGTTGATTTCTTGTCTTAGGGGAATCACAGATAAAAGAAATCCCTAAATTATTATCCATATACACCCCACGTGGCTTTACAATTGCTAATTTCAAACTTAAATCACATGTGTTAATATTGGATTAATCTCCTTTAATTACTACTATACACTGCATTAAAGAGACAGAGACACAGCTAAGCTCGACTAGACATTTCATTTGAGAATTTCACGACTAAGATTTCTCCGAAATTAAGAAACATGTTTAGAATGTGCATATATATATAAATATATACTCCCTCCGTCCCATTAGATTAGTCCACTTTGGTTTCGGCACAGTAACCAATATTTGTGAGTGTTGTGGAATTAATATTTTATTGATGTGAGTAGATTTTTTACATTTTAGGAAAGTGGACTACTCTAGTGGGACAGACGGAAATGGAAATATGGACTAATCTGACGGGACAGAGGGAGTATATATATAGAGGAGTGATCATGTAAAAAAAAATCCCCCTGTAAGAAAAAAGAATGAATTATGTCCATCAGATCTAAAAAAATCAATGGTTGTTATTTAATCAAGCAACAATTAAAACGCAATCAAGCAACAATTAAAACGCAATCAAGCAACAACTAAAGCACAATCAAGTAATTAACATTGTAATCAAGCAACGACTTAAATGCAATCAAGCAATGTCGTGAATGCAATCAAGCATCTTTCTCACTTTCTCACGTTAAGATCTTTCGCACTGGATCCGCTACATATATATATATATATATATATATATATATATATATATATTCCTAAATCCTCATTAGTTAAGCTGCCCTTTTGGCCCACCGGCCGGCGACTTGCTCACTTGTGTCTTGGATTAGAGCGTATGATCCTATATTATAGCTAGGGAGATTTATCCTACTTCATGGGGCAAATAAGTTTATTATAATTGAAATAAATTTGATTTATCAATGATACATTTCGATCGAAAAAAAAAAGGAAAAGAAAATTCTAAACATCAGATGAATATTGATATATATTAATTGAATAATAGAGAATAGTCGATTCAGGATCCTAAAGATAGTTTTATTATCGATTTATGACCCGAAAGATAAATTCTCAATTCAGGATTTGAAAGATCATACATCTCAATCCAAGACCTAATGTTGAGATCCTGGATTGAGAATTTTATGATCTTTCGGATCCTTAATTGAGAATTTTTGCGATCTTCACAGTTTTAAATTGAGAATTTATTTTTTGGATCCTGAATCGATAATTAAACTATCTTTCGAATCCTGAATTGATAATACTCCTTGAATAATCTAGAAAGTCTAAAAAGAATGTCTTAAAATAAAATGAAAGAAAATATGGAGTCTAAGTGAAAATCTAAGAGATAATTAATTAAGGTTTTTTTTTGTAAGTTTTAGATAATTATATTTTGATCATTATACATATAGTTGTAATATTTTTCTATATTTGGGGTGGGGTGGAATCTAGTAAAGTAAAATAAGTTTTTATCGCTCTCAATCACTCTCATTTATGTATTAAATTAGTCAAAATAATTAGGTTTCTCTTTTATATATTCCTATTTTGAAAATATACGCGTGTCAATTTATCAATAATTCAAGATTTAGCTCATGAAATGACAAAATTGGCTCAAATACAATGTTCTCACTCCATGTGACTATACACGATTACAATTTTCTTTTTAGTATATTTGAATGGAGATTGATGAATCAATTTCAAGATATTTTATTTAAGAAGTGGTTTTCAACGAAATATTTAATATTGAAATATCTTCAACTAGGAAATTACAAATTGGTTTTACATTATAATATACTATTTCGCATTAATTATTTGGTGTAAATATGAAGTTCAAATTTATCCATTGCTACAATGTCCTATCAAGTAATTCTTTCACTAATCAAACAATTTAATCATTTAAATTATGAATCAATGTTAGCATCTGAGTCGACTTCATGTGAGAAAAAATTATCATGCACAGAAAAAAAAATTATATTTATTAGATCTAAATAAATCAATGATTGATATACAATTCAGTAACAAATAAAGTAATCAAGCAACAATCAAAAGTCTAAAACACAACCAAGTAACGTTGTAATCAAGTAACCCAAACATAATCAAGTAACGTCATAATCAAACAACAACCCAAACATAATCAAGTAACGTCATAAACAGAATCAAACAATTTTCTTACTTTCTCACGAAAAAAAAATCAAACAACTTTCTTACTTTCTCACGAAATTTTTTTCGAACCGGGTATAAATTAGTAAGAACATTGTGATAAATGAAGATGAAATTGATTAGGTAGGACGAGGAACAAGGCACACGTTGTGTCGGGAAGGAGTGTCAAAAGTTGTAGGATGGGAAAGTGGGAGATGGCCATGTCATGTGTCCCAAAAGCTCTACCCTAAATGTTTGGTCCTTGTCCATTTTATTTATTTTACTATTTTTAATCTCTTTTTATTTTTGGGGGTTGGTAGCTTTCCACTTTTGTCAACAATTTCTTTTGCAACTATTGGAAATTTATACTCCCAAAACACCAATATTTTAAATATTCAAATTAAATTCTTTTCTGCTTATGCTTTGGGATTTTGGACTACTTTACATCACACACTCAATTTGGTCAAACCAACCTAAAAAAGGCATTCTAAGCGTATACATTTATTGTGTGCAAAATGATACATATTGAGACATTTCTTAATTAAAAATAAATAAATAAATAATAAGTTTGGTGAAAATAAATTATTATTCTGAATATATAAATACTTATTTCTTGCCAAAAAATGGAATGGATTGGTAAAGCCCAGTGGGGCAAATAATTTAGTATATTAATGGACCAGACCAGGATCACTACCCTTAACCCCCTTCAATGGACTTGGATATGGGCCTTAAGCCCATCTATATTTTATAATTTCTTTTTTAGGGGGAAATGCAGAATGCTAATCACTTCATGTGTATTTTTATATACCGAGAAATTAAGGAAAATCCATGTTTTATAAAGTAGGAAATCTCCCAAAATAAATTTTTTTTTTTTATTTGTTCCATATTATTTTAAATTATTAATTTATCAATTTAGCAAAAACGTTAAAAAATTGGAATGGATTTTATTTTTTGTAGCTAGTATTAAGGATGAAAGAAGGAAGATTGATTCCAAAATCTCTTATTTTGAGATTCTTTAAAAGGTGTAACAGGAAAATCTGTGTGATGAAGTTTCAATAAGTGATTTTTCTACAATTTATAAAAATAGTTTTTATTTTTTTGGGATAGCAAAATTTTATTTCTAACCACGAATCTTAAAACGTAAGTTTTCTAGCAACTTTGGGCATCCCTATATGTATACTTAGTTTTTAGCCATTACATAGAAAGACCACTAAAATTCAATCATATTGTTGTAAGTTGTAACACTTCAAAATGAACTATCAAATACTCACTCTTTCCCGAAACAATTGTCTTGTTTTCCTTTTTTCGTTCGTCCCAAACAATTACTCCCTCCGTCCCGATTATTTGGTCCAATTTCATCTTTCACGAATGTCAAAAATCATTTATGAATGTATTAAATATTTGAACAAACTTCATGAATTACCCTTATTTAGCAATCTATATATTATCTATATATATATTAAAACAATACCGTAAACAATATATGGTAATCTTTAGTTGCATTTAATGGTCATTAATGAACTATTTTGTTCATTAATTATTGAGTTAATAATTCTATGTATATAGATATTATATTATATGATTTGGTTATTTAATTGGTCCATGTAAGGTAAATACTGCAATAGATAATGAATAGTTTATTTGATATTTTATTAATAAATCTATAATATTTATTGAAAAAATATTAATTAAAATATTAGAAAATAAAATTACGTAATTTTATGATAATACATTCATTGGTGCATAAATAGATTGGATTTTTTTATATTTCTCTATTTATTATCCTTCGATGAAAAACAATCACGCTATTTACGAAATCGCGTAAAATATATTTTTCATAATTATTATAAATTAGACATTAAAATTACGAAATCTCATTAATTCAATATTTGTATGGAAACCTAGATTGTTTTATATATAAATCCGGATTTAATTATATTAAACCATTAATAAACTTCATTTGTATTAATTATTAAATGATAGATATTAAATAGGAAACAAAATCATATATATTGGCATTATTAGGATATTAATTCTTACTATATTTATAAGTTTTAGCCAATAAATTTAAAATCGCCAACTCAAAAATATATCAATTAAGAGATTACAATTGATTTGGTTAAAACTTTCCAAATTTTATTCATTTTAAACATATAAATGTAGATTGAATATATGATTTTATTATTTAAGGAAACGATTTAATCATGATTTTACACAATCAAATTAAACACAATCCTTAAATTGTGGAAGAATTTGATCAAACTTTATACCTTCTATTATTCTATTAATTCTCACTATAAATATGAGTCTCCTCTTTACAATTTTGTAGCTCTATATTATCTCTCAAATGAAAAATAGAATTATGCTTATTTGTTTAGTTTAGTCACTCTTTTTTTCTGTTGTCATTGTTGTAAATCATAGTATTTCGCTTCAAATAATGAATCGAGTATTTTGTATGGAGGAAGACAAAAGCAAAGGGATGCGTATTTATGTGAAGTTTCACATTTCAATGCGTAATCAACACACCAATTGTAATTTATATTTTATAATTCATCATATTTAGATTTTGTTATCTTTTTATGGAGGAGAACGTTTGTTATATAAAATCTCTACACTCTAGCACTTTTCTTTTGCTTTTTGAGTTTTTATGCAACTTTGTTATCCATATGATTAGTTTCGCTAATGTGCCAACCTATTAATGTGGGAATATGATATTAGTGGTGATATTAATTTTAATTACTATGATCACCTCTAATGTATTGTCACATCAATTTTATAATTCTCACATCAAACTAATTTTTTACTTTTTTTGAATTATAATACAATCAAATTCTTAAATTTATTATGGAGCTTTATATGATTAGGTAATGTTAAACATTTTATGGATTATAACATGTTTAAAATTAACTTTATTTTGTAAATATTACTTCGATTCATCCTTTTGAAGTAAAATTGAGAAATTAGCATTATTTAATACTAAATGAAATAATAACTAAAAATATTAAATGAAATTACAAAGTAGTAAAAAATATAATAATAATTGATCATGTAAGATAAAAAAGTATAATGATTTGATTTCTTAAATTAATTAATCATAAAAAACTAATTAAAATGTAATAAAAATCTATTAAAATTGAATATTAATTTATTTCCTCAAATAATTTGCGGATGACTATAGAAAGTTTCCATTTAGTATCAAAGTTAATAAAATTACCAATTTAAAATACTAATTACTGAAAAAATTATAAAAATATATGTATTAAGAAAAAAGTAATTACTAATTATTATCACTCAATAAAGCAAAATGAGTGCATGATTTCTATTATTTGAGGAAATGATATTTACATAAATATCAACTTATAAATATCATTTATATAATTAAGGAAGTAAATCATTTGAATATTAAGAAAATGAATTAGAAATATTACCATTATTGATTATTAACTAAGATAATAAATATTAAAAGAAATCACAAAGTAGTCTCAAACATAAATAATGAAAAAATATAAATAATTTTAAGAGAGTACATTCATCGGACCATATTTTTTAAACAAAATACATACTTTAACATATAATTTAATAATATATATAATTTATAATAAATTTTTAAAAATCAAAATAATTAATAATATATTTAATTATTTATTATATATAAGGATTAAGACAATATGGGGTTCCCATGAGCTCAAAATTCTTTAAGTTATATTTAAAAAATAATAATAAGACACAATCCCAAGAGATGTGGTTGAGCTTCCACGACCCTTTGAGTATGTATTCACCCTTACTTATGCATATAAATAATGAATATTTTATATTGTATATCATCATAAAAATTTATAGTTAATATATTTTAAAAATTAATATTATTTTAATTTAAATAAAATAAATGAATATTATTTCAATATAAATAATTAAAATTTCCACGCATCGCGTGGGGAGCAATGCTAGTATATATTAAAACAATACCGGAGACAATTTAAGGTAAGTTTCAGTTGCATTAATGGTTCATTAAATAGACTACACTTCATTAATTATTGTGTTAAACATTCTATATATTTTTCACTTTGAATTTCATATTTTTTTCGGGAAATATGCATTAATCAATTACATTGATTTTTCCTAAATTATTAATATATATATTTTAGGAGAATATGTATAAATGAATTACAAATAAATTAGATTGATTTTAGAAGAATATGCGTCAATGTTTTGTAGGGAAATATATATATACATATATTTTAAATTGAATTAAATTCTTTATAGAAATGTTCCTATACTAAAATGTGAACTTGATTAAAATTAGGGATACACAAATTAAATCTTATAATCAATCTATATATTTTAGCTAAACATGTATAAATCAATTAAATTGATTTTTTTAATTATTATTCCGTTATAATTAATCTATATATTTTAGGGAAATATTTATATCTATATATATTTATTCAATAATTTAACTTCTCAGTTCATTAATTATTTTGTAAAATATTCTATAATTATTTCAATATCCCTTGAGTTTTCAATAATTTTTCAAAAAATTAAATAAGTGAGATTTTAACTATATATTGGGAAATATGTATAAATCAATTAGATTGTTTTTTCCGTAATTATTAATATTCTATAATTAATCTCTATAATTTAGGAAAATATGTATACATTAATTAAAAATCAATTAATATTTTAATGATTATTTTCCATAACATACACCAATTTTCAACTTTAGGGAAATATGTATCAAATTGAATCAGATTTTTAGGGAATTAGTGTACACATTAATCAATTATTCCTAAATGACTTTATATTAAATGCATCTCATTTGTGTTTAGTTTGTGAATGATAAATATGGAATTGGAAAGAAGACGTATTAATATATTAGGATTATTAGTACTCAATATTTAAGTAGATTTATAAGTTTTAGATAATTAATCAATTTAAAATCACCAGCTCAAATAATAATGAGGTGATTATAATTGATTTGATCATTAATATTCTTGATTTAGTTGATTTTATAAGTATAAATATAGATTGAGTACATGATTTTATTAATCAAAAAAGTAATTTCATCATGATTTACATGGCAATCAAATTAAACATAATCCTTAAATCATGGTAGAATATGATCAAATCTTGAAAATTTTATTGTTATGTTTTCACTATAAATATGAGTTCTCTATTTACTATTTCATCATTCTCAATTTCCTCTCAAATGAGAAATATAATTATGCATATTTGTTTTGTTTAGTTTAGTTTAGTCTCTCTCTCACTCCTTTTTTTTTATATATATATTGTATGCCATATTATTTGGCTTCAAATTGAAGTTCAAATAATGATTGTACGGAGGAAAATAGAAACAGACGAATGTATATTGGCTTGAAATTTCACATTTCAATGCGAGATCCATTTACAAATTGTAATTTGCATTGTATGTTCATCATATTTCAATTTTTTCTTATTATGGAGTAGAACTTTTGTTATATGAATTCTCTACTCTTCAGTATTTTTATTTTGCTTTTTGAATTTTCATGCAAATTTTTTATTTATATGGTACAGATAAATTAATTTAACAATTCTTTTTCAGAAAAAAAGGATATGAAAATTGATAGGCAATACTTTAATTGAAGATTTTTTTGTAGAATTATAATACACTTCTCAAGTTTAATTAAATCAAGGAAACAAGTTATTTAAAATATTAAAAATTTATTAACAAATTAACAGTATGTTATATTAAGTAAAATAAATTACTAAACGAAACCATAAAATAGTTATAAAAACAATAGCAATCTTATTTTCTGACTTAGTTTGTTTAAATATTAATTTATTAATAATTTTAAATAAAAAGAATTTAGATTACAAACATCATTAGATGAAATAATTGATAAAAGCAAACGAAGTCGCTGCAAACATGATCATTTGAAATAAATTAAAAATATTAGCGTAACTTATTATTAAGTAGGGGCACTACTATACATAGACTCACGGGGTCGGCCCGACTCGGCCGCCCCCACGAGTTTAGGGTTTTTTATAGTAAAATTGATAAAATAAAATAAAAGCACAATCCTACGAGATCTATTCAAGCCCCACAGATCTTTAAGTCTGCATTCGCCCCTCAATTTGACCCCCAACAAATATTATAATAGTGAAAAAGGAAACACGAGCTTGGTTTACATGAGCACAAATGATAAAATTATTTTGGACAAGAAAATAAACTCATAAACATAAAAATAATATGATTCTTTAACGAATCGCTAAGAGGTATGCACTATCAATAACTAAACAATATCAATATAATATTACATATATATTATATATAAAAATATCTATTTATGATATATATACTATCAAACAATTTTATGTTTAAACATTCATATTGTTTACATATAAATAAAATATTAAAATTACTTTAATATAAATGATTAAAGTTTCCACGCATTGCGTGGGTGCAATACTAGTAACTATAATAATGGATCCTATTAATTGTATGTCATTTACAATATAATTCAAGGGTATCTTTATAAACTCATATAAAAAACAATACCAAATTTAGATAGTGGACCATATATATGTGACATACCAAAAAGGAAACATGGACCAAATAATCGGGACGGAGGGAATATCCTCTTACCTAAAATGGAAAGTTAATACACACTCATTAATAAAATACTAATTTCCTCTATCTCTACTCGCATTGATATCTGTACCATTTTTAAACAAGACAATTGTTTCGGGACGAAGGGAGTATCTGAAAAACTGCAAAGCTGATATTACAGAGTGACATACAAATTTAAATATAACCTTACAATCTGAATATATAATTACAAATCCACGCAAATAACAAGTACAAGACAAGGGCGACACTGTGATGACAAATCAAATTTTATATAAAATTACATTTTGATGATTAATTTTTCAAGAATCAGAAATATTATATTTAATTTGGAAATTTATTATGATCAAGATCTCCCAGGGGGCCTAGGATCATGATTATGGTTAGCTCCAGTCCCAGGATAATCAGTCAGCTCGATATTCATTCTTCTCTCCGACAGCCTTTCAAAAACCACTTCATCATTCTCTAGTATTTCTTTCACATCCTGCGAAATTATATATTACAAAACAATATATTTTAATCAAACACATAATATTATTATGGGAAGGTCTCAGGTTAGGCACGCCTAAACGGTTTAGGCGGATTTTATCCATTAACCCAAGTCAAATTCATCTAATATACCCTAATTGAGATTAATAAACCCTATTCGGGATGGGTAAACCCATTTGAGTATGGATAAAACTAGCTTAAACCGTTTAGGCGTCCCTAATGCAAGTTTTTGCCTATCATCATATAAATGAAATAAATTGAAATGGTGTTGGTCAATATATGTTTATCCTAATTTTTTTTTTGAATAAGTTTACAATAATCTTAAACACACACACCCAGATGTCCCTCTGGAAGCTCGAACTTGTGACCTCTCAGACAAGGTGCTTTAACCACTACACCCCGAGCGAAGAGACTTTATCCTAATTTACACGCTCAGAAAAGATCAATTCAAAAATGTAGGTTAAAACATCAATTTTAGTTCGAACTATCTACTTTTTTTTTCAATTCTAGTACCAACTATTTCATTTCACAATTTTATGTTTGAACTATAGAAAATTATTCAAATCTAGGACAAAGAAATTTTCCGGCATCAGAAAACTAACGGGGAATACCAGAAACCCATGTCATATTTTAAAAAAATGACGCGTTGTAAATCAAATGATGTGGGTTTTCGGCATGCATGCTCCGTCAGTTTTCTGATGCCAGAAAATTTCTTTAATTTGTCCTAGATTTGAATAAATTTTTATAGTTCGGACATAAAATTGTGAAATGAAATAGTTGGTATTAGAATTAAAAAAAGACGGATAATTCGGACTAAAATTTATGTTTTGGCAAAAAAAATTATTACTTATGTCTATGATGAAAGTATTATAGTGGGAGTATTTGATTGTAATTGTTTTAGCATTTATTTTATTTTATTAGGATGGTTGGTGTCAAAGCGTGCACGTAGGTTCTCTACGTGCCAGATAAGAAGCTTCACCAAAATATTAATTACATATTATTATTAACTTTACACTAATGATAATGTTAAAAGAGAAATAAGTAATAAAAAGACAAAGATTTGTCCCACTGAAGAGATTATGGATAAGAACCCCAAAGGAAGGCTCTGCATTGTTTATATAATCTATACCCACAAATTATTTTAGTGGACTTCCTATATCAATCATTTTTTTATAAAATTTGCAAATGACAATGATAAGTCTTGTAAACTTCAAAAACAAAACAAATAAAAAAAATATCTAAATGTTTGAGTTTAAATAAATACATTTTTAATTTGAAAAAACATTTACCATCATTGTTATAAGTTACAAGTGGTTTAAATATGTTTATGTTCAATAGATTATGGATTCGAATTTTATGAGATGAGAATTATATTAATGCATTCTATTAGAAAAAAAAAACATCTAGCATCATCTCATCTAATATTATAACTATATATCTAGGCTATGATTGAGTTATGCATGCTGGTAAATCTACCAAATAATTGGAAAATTTCAATTACAAGTCTACAATATTTGTTGGTTAATTTTCAGTTCAAATGTTTCAGGTTTTTTTTTTTTTTTTTGATTTGAATTATTTTGTTCAAACATGCTATATATTTTTTGTTTTCATATTATCATATATACATGCAAAGCATAAATAAACACTAGATATCAACTATATTTTCTTTTGATTCAATATTCTAAAAGTTAGTTCTACTATACTGACATTAAAATCTATTATATATATATATATATATATATACTGTGTTTGTGTGTGTGAGAGAGAGGAATGATTCTACCTGAGAATGGAAATTGGCGATTGTTTTAAGGCTCCCTGTTCGCCAAAAAGAGCCATAGTCAAATTTCAGAAATATATAAATAATATATATATATATATATATATATATATATATATATATATAATTAAAAAAAAAAATAAACACTATAAATTAAATCAGATAAGCTTCTTGAAAATCCCATATATAAACCTTCAAATTGAAAGCCTATTAAATCACATACACACATATATCTCGTAACGTCCCAACTAAATTGGCTCCTTTCAAAAAATGGTTACTTTTTCATACTCAACAATAAAATATTCATTTTACTAACTCATTTTATACTCACAACTCTTAATTTCCGTGCCGAAAAGAAAATATCTAATAAATCGGAACGAAGGGAGTATTTGAAAAGCCTTACTTGAAACTGGAACCGCCGTGGAAGACACCACCAAAGAGAAGACAAGGAGCAACGCCACCACCTGCCGCCGTCCAAACCCCATCAGCCACCGCCAAACGCCGTCCGTCTATAGATATTAATTCTAGCGAGAGAGAGAGAGAGAGAGAGAGGAGTTGAGAGTTTGCTAAGCATTGTGGTATATAAAAGAGGAGAGTAGAACCAAAAACAAACATAATATTTAATTAAAAGAAAAATATTGTAACCTACAGCTATGTAAGGCCAAAAGTCAACTTCTAGTTTTCTTTAATTTCTGGTGAGTTCCCACAACAACAAAAAAAATTGCATTACAATTACATATTTCAATAAATCACTATTTCAACATTAGATTCTTGCGTTTAATATTAGTGGATACGCATTTTCCTTCTTCTAATCATGACCTAATTACCCATAAATAATCAAACGTCAACTTATATCTTGCAATTTCAAAAAGAAAAAGAAAAGAAAACACAATTATTTGGATTTTATAAAAAAAATATTTTGTCGCGGAATCAAATTGGAAGGAATGAGGGAAATATTCCCACTTGCTAAAATTCATGAGATGATTGATGTTACTTTCAAAGACAAATTAAAACACCCACCCCCTAGTTGCTTTCATGTGAATAGTTTTAAATTGACCTATATAAAATAATAATAATAATTCAACTAAATATATAAAAAGAATGAACAAGATTGCATGCAGCTTGTCACGGGAATTTCACAAATTAAATTAAATAGTTTGATCGATATATATTAGTCTCATACCTACTATTCTTGGGAATCTATTTATTACTAAAATCTGTACACACGGTATATTAGATATCTTTTCACTTTTTTATTAGTCAATAAATTTGTACATATTTAATTTATTTTTCAATTTTTTTTAGGTAAATCGGTGGAAGATAGGGCCGAATGTAATGTAACTTATTCGAACGAATTTCCGAATTATTTGCCAATATCCCTTGCGTAGGTATTAATTAATTTAGTCTTATAAAGACAAGCTACCTCGGAGTTTGCGCATTTAACCAGGAACACTCACGTGATTCTATTTTGGAAACTTTTTTTTTTTTTTTTTTAAAACAATTTTGATGGGTAAAATTTTGCATGTACACAATGGTATGCACTTGCAGTATGCTGTCGGGGTGTACACGGTCTGGTTTGAGGGGTGAAGTACGGGCCAAACGAATAAGTACGGTCTGAAAAATTTTCAAACCAAATCGGCCAAATTAATATTCCAAACCAAACTATTTTAAAACAGTTTGGTTCGGCCGGTTTGACAGTTTGAAATGTCAATTCAACCATTATAATTGAAACATCGAACATTTCTTATTTTTGAAAGATTTTATCTTGTGAGAATAAATAATTTATTTAATTATAAAATACTTTTAGGATTGAAACAACATGATCAATTGATAATGCCAATAAGTTCCCTATTCTATAATATTATTGTAAAAAAGAGCTCATAAAATTATTTAATCAAGAAATACATTTAACTTAAATATAAGTTGTATTATTCAATATTATATGTTAATGTTTAGATAGTGGACAAAATTTTTTTAATAGAAAAGTAACTTGTTCATTATTGACATTAATAAATAATAATAGGATGAACAAAAAAACATTTGAAATACTATATAAATATTGTGAGAAACAATAATTGTATTACATTATAATATATAATTTAATAAAAACGGTCCGGTCCGGCCCAAACGGCCGGTTTCCTGCCACAAACCGTTGGCCAAACCAAATTATACGGTTTGAAAAGACGGTTCGGTCCGGTCAAAATTTTTAGTTTTTAAACCGGCCAATCCAGCCAAATTAATTTGGTTCGGCCGGTTTCGGCCAAACCGTGTTCACCCCTAGTATGCTATGTAGTAGTAAAGACACTTTGCCTGAATTAAGAGGTCACATATTCGATTTTTATTTATAAAATATATTTCAGTACAGTATAGGAGACTCAATCATTTTGATGTCCATGAAATGGATTAAAACTTCGAAATAAACTCAAATGAAAATGGACAAAAGTATATTGCTTTTACTTGATGATCGAAGCATAG
>JAPKLW010003881.1:0-33577 GCA_026898455.1 Plectranthus barbatus
TCTTGCAGGTATGATGAAAAGCAATCACACTGAGTTGTTAGGCGACAAAGATGATATTGTTGGTGTCCTTGAGTACATGATGGAGGGTTTCAAATCTGAGTTGACTAAGATGTTGACGAGTGAGATGGCGGCAATGCATCAACGAATAGATGATCTCGAGTCTTCTGTTGCTCAAAGGACTCAACAAGATTCTACTGGTAGTCATGGGAGTGTGTAAAAAGAGGGCGTGGAGGTCGAAGTGGCAGAGGATCTAATAGGAGACAGAGTCCTCAGTATGACGAGGACATCGATGATTCTGATGACGAGGACATATATGATAACAATTTGAGGACTATCAAGATGAATATTCCTTTCTTAAGGCATGAATGAGCTTGAAGCGTATCTGGAATGGGAGAGAAAAGTGGAGATGATGTTTGACTGCCATAACTATTGTGATTTGAAGAAGGTAAAGTTTGCTGCAGTGGAGATTTCTGACTATGCTCTAGTGTGGTGGGATCAGTTGGTGAGTAGTTGGCGGAGGAATAGGGAGAGGCCGATAGAGGCATGGGATGAGATGAAGGCTTTCATGAAGACGCTTTTTGTGCCAAATCACTACTACCGAGAACTGTACAAGAAGCTGCAGAGTCTGAGATAGGGTAGTCGGAGCGTGGATGAGTACTATAAGGAGATGGAGGTCGCAATTATTCAAGCCAATGTAGTGGAGGATAGAGAGGCGACGATGGCTAGGTTTCTGGCTGGGTTGAATTGGGAGATTCGAGATATTGTCAAGTTGCAGCATTATGTTGAGCATGAGGAAATGGTGCACATGGCGACTAAGGTGGAAGGACAGCTCAAGTGGAGGGGTAGTCGAGTTGGGCAGAATCCTATGGGCTGGAGACAATACCAGTCTGGTAGTAGTTCCATGCCCTAATGATCTCTATGGAAAGAAGAGGAGCAGCCACGAGTTGAGAAGAAACCATTTGTTGCACCCCCAGCCAGGTTCCAACAATCAAGGTAAATCGGGTACTCCTGATACTCAGAATCGTGATCGTCGGTGTTACAAATGTCAAGATTTTAGGCATATTGTCGGTGAGTGCCCCAATAGTAGGGCTATGATCCTTCGAGAAAATGGCGAGGTGGAAACTAAGGATGGGACTGATCCTAATATGCCAGCATTGGAGGACACCGAGGAAGAAGAAGAGGAGATTGTGATGCGTGTTGCACTGTCATCATTTTTGGTTCGGAGAGTCTTACAGGCACAACATCCGGTCGATGATACCGAGCAGCGTGAGAACATCTTCTACACACGTTGTCAGGTTAAGGATAAGGTTTGGAGTGCCATCATCGATACTTGGAGTTGTACAAATGCAGCGAGTTTAACCATGGTGGAGAAATTAGGGTTACCTATGCTAAAACATCCAAAGCCGTATTTTTTTGCAGTGGTTAAATGACAGTGGGACGGTTAAGGTGACAAAGCAAGTTAATGTTCAGTTCAGCCTTGGAAAATATGTGGATGAGGTTCTTTGTGACGTAGTTCCAATGCAAGCTAGCAATGTTTTGTTAGGTTGTCCATGACAATTTGATAGAAAGGTGCAGCATGAGGGGTTCACAAATAAATACTTATTTGAGTATAATAGAAAACGATTTTGTCATGTTCCACTTACTCTAAATCAGGTTCATGAAGACCAAGTGAAGATGCAAAAGGAAGTGGATCCTGGACCGAAGCTGGCTGGAGAAAAGAAAGAAAATTGTGTGGTGATAAGTTCTTTTCTAGCAAGACAATGTGCGTGGATCTGGCGTGAGGATTTGTGGACAAATCTTTTTGAAGAGGAGGGGAATGATGGAGATTCTGGTGGGCTGAAATTAGAGGATTCATTGAAGATCAATTGAAGATTAATTTTTGAGTTTTAGTTTTTAATTAATTTAATTTTTGAATTTTAGTATTTACTTTATTTTATTTTCGTTTTTAAGTATTTGATTATCGAAAATTAATAAGTAATTTCCAAAAATTATTATATTTAGCGTCTAGTCTTGGTCAAAGATATTGAGATAAATTTGTCATAATATATTTCGTATGGTTTTTAGATTTTATTTCCTCGTTAGATTAGGGTTTTGTGTTGCCTATATATAGGCATTTTATTCAGTTTTTAGTTTTTAATAAAATTTGTGAGATTGTCTCCTAAATTATTCTGAAAGCTCACGAATTCTAGTAGCTCTATTGTTAGGAATATTGTTAGAAATATTAAACCCCCTCTTGTCAATGTAAGTTTATTATGTTTTGGTGCATCAAATCTCAAGCCGATCTAGATTCTAGCAACTCAGTATCGAGTAAAAATGTAAAAGTCCTGTATAGGTCATATATACTCGAGTTGTAAACTTGTAATAGAAATAGAAAAGAAGAATCAAGAATACTGAAGGAATCAATAGACTTGATAATTGCTAAAGATTGCTGAAGAAGTCAACAAAGGCTAGCAAACATTGAAGTAAGCTTAATGCACTCAGAAGAATGTTGAAGGGCTAGCACGAGCATAGTGCAAGTGCATAGCGAACCTGCTGAAATGCCAGTTGTATGCTAATCGTCTACAAACACTCAACAACAATCAAGAGAGAAATACAAGTCGTAAATCAAAGGATCTGGATAACAAAGAAACCTGACGAATTAGAGAATAGAACAATCATCACACACAACAGAGGTTTCAAATTTAAACTAAAAGATCCTTTCTGACAAAGACGGCTATAGATAGGAGCTATGTCAATCAGAGACGAAGAGACTTGAAGAGTATCTGCCCGCTGCAGAAAAAGGAAGAACGCAGATAGGCGAGCAATCCCTTTGATTCAAACGGATAAGATTCAAACAGTTGTTTGAATCTTCACCTATAAATAGGTGTCATCCTAAAATGATTCAAAGGTTCGCAAAATTCTATTGATAAAGAAAACAGAAAAAGATCCAAACACTCTGAAAAATACACGAACTCATCCGAGCTAGTACGTGATTGAAGCTTTTTACAAGATATCATACTAGAAGCTCGAGACCTGCGAAGTTTATCTTCCAAGGTTATTATTGGGATTCTTTCTATCCTAGAAAGAATCTTACAATCACGTTGTTGTGCAAGCATGATTATTACGGGCAATCGTCAACACAAGAATAGGTTTTGGGAAGAACAATTGAACTCCCAACAGTCGACGTCCAAGGAGAAGGGAGGTTTTTCCTCACTCTACGGAGCGACAAGGTGAAGATTGAAGACCATGGTTCTTGAAGGTGCGCGCTAACCAGACGGAGGAGCTGCTCAACGTTAGAGATCAGGCCTGACCTTGTATTCAATCGTTTAGTGAATCTTTAGTCGGAGGACTGAAGAGTGGACGTAGAACATTTGTTCAAACCATTATAAATCCTTGTGTCCTTACTTCTTTATTTCATTATATTGCGAGTGCACGTGTTTAAAATACAACACATCAAGTGTTGTAGTATAATCTGCAATTGATCTAACGAATATTGGAGATAAAACACATTTGATAAACACTTTCTAAGTCGAGACCTTAGCAAGATAAGTGCAAGACATTATTAATATTTTTGCTGCATATATAAACACTCTTATCGGGGACCAACAATTTGTATCAGAGCAGCTGGTCTTTACACACTAGCTACTTCACAGTCTCTAAGTACCATATCCATATTTTCCTTGCATATCCGTGTTCTTTTGTTTTTAGCTCAGGTTCAAAGCAATGGCGAACAACGCAAAGTTTGGAAAGTTAACTCCAGAAACCTACTCTACCTGGAAAAAGAGGTCGTTGATCATGCTGATGAATATCCATCCTAAGATGAAGCAAGTGATAGATTAAGGAAAGCTCTCTACGTTGAGCAACCTCCAGGATTTGAACGCGAAAATAAGGTGTATAGATTAAGGAAAGCTCTCTACGGTCTGAAGCAAGCACCAATAGTCTGGTATGAGATGTTATCACAGTTCCTACTAAAGAACGGATTCAGAAAAGGAAAGATCGACAGGACACTATTCTTGATCAAAGACGTTGAAGACATACTGCTCATTGAAATCTATGTGGATGACATCATATTTGGATCAAGAAATATAACTCTATGTGAAAAGTTTGCCACACTTATGCAGACTAACTTCCAGATAAGTATGATGGGAAAATGTAATATTTCCTAGGTCTACAAGTTTAGCAATCCAGCGATGGGATCTTCATTAACCAGAAGAAATATACCAAGGTCATCAACAAATTTTGACCATAATAGACGAAGACACTGCGGATTCCCATGAGTAGAAGCATGTTAAATATCAAGGGACAAAGAAGGCAAATCCGTGGATCCCACAGCATACAGAGGTATTATTGGCTCTCTATTTTATTAGACGGCCAGCAGGCTAGACATTTCGTATGTTGTAGGCGTGTGTGTTAAATATCATGCAAATCCAAAGAAATCGCACATGTAGTATGCACGAAGGATTGTCAGATATCTGAAAGGAATGAAATCCTTACGAATTTTGTATCCTAGAGCAAATGATCTCACACTCATTGGATATTCAGACTCAGACTTTGGAGGATGCCAAATTGATCGAAAAAGCATGAGTGGGACATGCTAATTCCTTGGTCACAAGCTGATAAGCTGGTCCAGCAAAAAGCAACACTCCGTAGAGACATCCACGACAAAAGCTGAATATGTAGCTGTCGCAAGTTGTTGTACACATGTGTTGTGGATCAAACAACAACTTCAAGACTATGAAGTCTGCACCAGTTGTGTTCCCATATACTGCGACAACAACAGTGCGATGTGCATCACAAAGAATCCAGTACATCATTCCAGGTCGAAGCATATTAATATCAGACGTCACTTCATTCGAGACCACGTTGAGAAAAAAGATATCTCCGTGGATTACATTAGAACAGAAGACCAGCTTGCAGACATATTCACCAAGCCTCTAGCAGAAAAGATTCAAAGAGCTTTGTCTTAAGCTCGGTTTATTGGAATTAGATGAGGTTACGGAAGAATGAGTCCCAGCTCTCATTCTGCTCTTGAACTTCTCGAAAGTATTAGAATTATGAAGTTATTTGGATTTCTAAGAGATGACGCGGAATAAGAGTGTGTCCAGGCTCACGCTCTTTAGAGATATGTTGAAAGATTTACGCTCAATTGTTGAGTCCCAGCTCTCAGCAATCTTGACGATCAGTTATTGAAGAATATTGGTTCCAGCAGACTAAGTTAGGAGAGTGTTGAATCCCAGCTCTCCGCATGAGAAGACGACTGCTGAATCAATTTTAGGAAATTGATCAAATAAGGGAACAAATGTCGGGATACTCAACCGATGTATCAATAAAGATCATCATCAATGATAAAGCAACAATTGATATTCACTATCATTATCGAAGATTTTGTTCAAGGCTCGATACAATTCACTTCTGAAAATAGCATCCCGAATGGCCACATGGAAAGTTATTGTGAAACTGTCGGTTCCTGAGGCAGACGAAGTGATTGGTTGAATAAATCTCTACGGCGGGTACGTCTATTTAAGAGGAGGTTATCTTGCTTAGAAAATCCATATCCAAAACCTCTTAAACCTAGATCCTTCACATGCCCTTCATTCCCTTCGCTTAAAGTCTGTTGCTCGAGAAAACAAGAAATGTCTTCTTTTACCATCTCACCAAAATACCTTCAAAATAGGTTCAAGCAACGTGACATGGAAGTCTCCAAATTGAGGGGAAGAATCGTAATCTTCACAAATATCATATCTAAGAAGATTCTATCAATTCTCGTTTCACCATGGATGATGAGCTTTCTATTATTAGGACCGAATAGAGAATGGAGATTCATTTTTTCAGGCCATAATAGCTTTCTCGTTGGAGAGATATAAGCTTATCATGTGTGTCTGAAGATGGATATTCCTTAGTCACCAGGTTTGGGAACACTTTTGGGTAAGGATTCCCAAATCACATTTTCCTCATCACTTCTTCCTGGGTTACAGAAGTGCTGGATTCAGAGAAAAAGGGGAGATTGAGGAAAAGCTTGTGGATGGAGTAGATGCGACACATATGCATCTACTTGGCATCCAAAGTCTGGCACAAGCATGCAGGTGTTGCAGATGCTACCCATCCTACAAAGTAGGGGACATTTGTTCAGCACCTGGTGCTGATGGTAAGTGCGGACAAAGGGCACTGACCTGAGCAGATGGTGAGATCTGCTAGTGTCAGACTTCCTTTTCAAAGGTTGCTACATTGTTCTCATGCTAGAAGATGAAGAGATGTCCCCCAGGGAGAAGGAAGATAATGAATTGCTTGTGGACATCTCTCAACCAACAAGACATTGTTGTGGAAGTGGGGTGACTTGCAGCAATGAGCTCAGGGAAAAGACCAAGAAGGAGAAGATCTAGCAAAGGCATTATTTGGAGCAGTCTGAAGACAAATAGATCATTGTAAACTTGTGGCATTATACTTTGCAAAGTGTAACTCTTGTAAATCTATGATAACAATAAAATGCTCCTTTTGATGACAATACTGTGTTGTCTCAAACAATATAACTGCCTAAATCAAAATGCTAGATCATTACACTCCTTGTGTACATAGAATCCTATCGAAAATTTTCATGATTTTCATAGTAAAAAAGATTGAAAATGTAAAGGAAAATCAGAAGATAGGAATTTTTGAATGGTCTCCCCAACATTTAGTCGGAAGCAGAGTTCTTGATAGTTGAAATGGAGAATTCTTTCAAGCAAACCATTCTCTGCTGACTGCTGAGTCCAAGCTCTCAGCAAATTCCCAATGATTCCAAACGATTACTGAGTCTGAGCTCTCAGTAAAGACTCTTGAACTTAAAACATTCAAGGTATCAAAAGAGTCTAGAAGTACTGGTGAATAAATGCTTTCAGCAGACATCCGGTGAATGCTGAGTCCAAGCTCCCAGCAGTATGATATTGATTTCTATATTCGGCAATAGCAAACAAAATCGGAAAAATGTTTACTGAGTCCATGCTCTCAGTAAAGAGACTCTCTGCTCCATCAAGGAACAAATCTGTAAGAGTTTGTTCTGTCTGTTGAGTCCAAGCTCTCTGTACAACCCCGAAGGCTGCTGAGTCCAAGCTCTCAGCAGATATCTGTACACATCTAAGGAAAATATCTTAGCATATTCTTATTGGCTGCTGAGTCCAGGCTCTCAGTAGATGACCAGTGTTTACGGAATAAGAAGACCTTCAATGATCAAATAGATTGCTAAGTTCAAGCTCATAGCAAACACACACAGAAGGTCCAAGGAATGCTAAGATCACAACAGAATCGAATAATCAAATGCTGAGTCCAAGCTCTTAGCAAACTATGTGATTTACAGTATTTGAAAATTAGGGGGTATATCAGATAATCGAATGCTAAGTCCAAGGTCTCAGCATAGGCCTTTTGAATTGCTGGATACACTACTCTCATCAAATTCCCTTCTGCATGTTGACCAACAAACAAGGGAGATATAATCATTTCAAATCTCTCGAAAGGCGGGATTATCTAATGACAGAGGAGAAGCAGAGTCCTCAATAATTGAAAAGGCGACTCTAGCTCATGGTGGCGACGAATACTCAGAAGACACGTTAGCCACGCACAAGTTTCCAACATCGTGGGACGTAAGGTGACCATCACCAACTGCCCAACCGTTGATTCAATCAGATCAGAAGAAGTGATCTAACCACTCAAAGAAAAGCAAGTTACATGGGATTGTATAAATGAAGTTTGGTTTTGGAAATTCTAAACCCTAATACTCCCGATACTTCTGATTTAATATTTCATATACACTTGTCCTTTTTTGAGTTTTTAGATGAAACTTCTATGGCGGAATCATCTAGCCATGCCAGTCCCACTACTGAATCATCCGTGAGACCGACCAAACCCGGAGAACCTGAACTAATCCAACCTACGTTCACAGGGATTTTCAAAAATGAGTACATTGATGAGTAAATCTCCTACGATCGTCTAGTTGCTATAAGTCATGGTAAGGCGCCTGGTGAACTCACTTACGAGCAGAAGAGGGCGGCTCAAGTCAAGAAAGACAAGATACTCTACGTGCCATTGTTCAGGAAGCACTACTGCGATAATCTCATAAGCAAAATTGACCGCAAAAATCTTTTGAAGTTTCTATTTGCAACGTCTCTGAAATTCCGGCCACACATAGTTGCAAAATTCTTCGCTAGCGCAGTCGTTGATAAAAGTGAAAAGTTTTTCACTACAAGTGATTTGGGCACGAAGATTGTTGTGAACCCAGAAGTATTGGAAAAGAAATACGGACTGCGAGCAAACGACAAAGATGTAGCCAACTACAAGGTTAACAATGAAGCCGAGATGCAGAAGCGATGGCTAAGATGGAAAAAGACACCTTCAAAGATCCATGGAAGGTGGGCACGCCCCTAAGGTCACTTGCGGAACCAATGAAGAGCCTAGCACAAATTGTGATAAGGATGCTAGTAGGCGAGGTTGGTTCACTTTCAGAACTCAGTTCGAAGAAGTTTGCTATTATGGTGGTGATTGAAGATCAAGTCCGAGGGAATCGGGCAAAGTTCATCTACACCAAGTGGCTAGCGCATGTGTACAAGAACAAGAACATCAAGACAGATCATACGTTTACCCAGGATGTGGGATTCGGAATCAAGATAAGTAACTTTCTGGAAGGAATCATACTGGAAGGTAAGCATTGTCGTGGTGAAGATCTAATACACTCAGACTACATACCACCAACCAGGAAATAACAACCGCCGAAGAGATACATGTTGGGATTATATACTGAAAGCATATATGATTAAGTGTTTTGTACACTGGTCTTCATATATGTTGCTACAACAATGCTCGCTGTCTGATGAAACAAACATACGACAAACCATATTATCCTATTATCTCGCCTATAGGGATGACCATATGGTGTGTATGAGATCACAGAGGATCATATGAGTCGTTTGACCTAGCGAGATATAAATAGTTTCACGGCTGAGACAGTCCCTGGATAGGCTGTCGGTCTAAGCTGCGGCACATCGGTTCATAAGTGGGCTTATCCTAGCTACTTGATGTGTCGGTACATAGTTATGTATTTATGGGATCAACAGTGGGATGTGCCATTCTCATTGACATATGAATGAGCCAGATCCTTAACATACTTCCTATGATCTTAAACCTAACTGAAGGATAAGGGGCACACACAGATTGACCACACTTTGATTTACCATGGTGGCGAGTCTTACTTGTACTCTAATACTCGTAGTTTGGGTGTTGGCAATTTGTGTGTGGCCTGCTTAGGCTGGACGTTTAGGTAAGCATATCCGTTTCAGGATGGTGACATTCCCTGAGGAGCTCACAAGGTTCATTATGCTAAACCCTGCAGGTTGAATTATTTAATTCAGGCATAAGTGAAAAGGAGTGAGTGGTATTACTCAGGAAATAAGAGATTAATTAATTATGGCTGATTGTCAAAAGCCAAATTAATTAATGAATGTCTAAAACCTTAAATATGTGGATCATGTTAGTTTGGTGCAACCCGTTCCTAATAATGTGGTAATAAAGGGGCGAGTCAGCATTGTTACCGTGGTGAAGGTTAAAACAATGTTTTATTAATTAATTATGTTCTGGGTTGAACAAGGAACGATTAATTAATAAAGAGGGCCCACTTTATTATTTGCATCTGGTCCCTGGTCTGGCCCATGAACTGCTCACAGCCCATTCGGGTTAGGGTTTCTCAAAACCCTAACACTATATATAAAGGCCTTCTCTCTATCTGATCAAGTTAGATTTTTCAGTACAGTGAGAAAATAGAGAGAGAAGGGTGGCAGCTAATCTGGTGGGAGAAACTGATCGATTTCTCCAGATCTCGGATTCAACTTGGTAGATAATCCTCACCAGATTTCCAAGGAGCAAGGGAACGGATCAGAAGATCAGATCTGTAGGAACAACTGTTCATCGCCGGCATTCAGATTCAGATCCAGATCTATTTCATCGTTATTGGCTCCGATCTAGACCTGTAGATCAAACGGTGAAATCAGGTATCCTCTAATCCATCCTCTGCAATTAATATTGTAGGAGCATGCATAGGTTCGCATGGTTTATTGGATTGAAATTTATTCTTGATATCCTAAGAACGATCCTTGGCAAGAAATTCATTAATGGCAACTCGTGTTGTCCATCGTAGACTCAAACCCTACAATTGGTATCAGAGCCAGGTTCATGTTCTTAGGCTCTATCTTGGATAGATTGAAATTAAATAAATATGTATGTTCATGGATGGATTTAAATTGTCGTGGATGTTTTTGTTCTCGTGGCCTTCTCGTTTTTGGATCTATTTTTCACCACGAGAAAATCCGTGGTTAGATTTAATAGGGAAAATCATGTAATAGATTTAGATCTATTTTTGTATTTTCTTTTTATTTTAAAATGTGTCTAATTGATATCCTGAGGAAGAACGAAGAATGAAGAACAAAGAGGCAACATGACTAGGTTTCTGCCCTTCAGCCCAAATCTCACCGGCGGCGGCAACCACGGCGGCGGCGACGGGTGGCGGTGGTGGGCAGGCTCTCTGCCTGCGGGTGGGCCACGCCCTAGGTCTCACTACTGCTGCAGCCCGCGTTTTCGGCGAGCGTCAAAGGTCCAGCAGGTGCGGCGGATAGGGTTCCGCCGTGGGGAGCAGTTGCAGGGCCGGAGGCGGCGCGCGGGCTCCCCCGTTGCGTGCGCGCGTACACGGCTTGCGCAGTCTGCTCAATTTTCTCCTATGCTCCTCATTAGCGAGCCTCGCAGGTCTGACGACGGTTGCCGGTGGTGGTTGCGCGCAAAGGCGAGGGTCGCGTGCGGCTGGGCTGTGTGCGCCAGTGATAGCAAGGGGAGACAGGCCGCTCGCGCGCGGCGGTTGCAGCAGCTGCAGCTGCTTCTGGTTCGCGCGATTGCTCTGGTGACGTCTTCTGCAGCGACGGTTGGTGGTGGTGACAGTCGGAGCGAGGTGGGCTAAGCGCGAGCGTGAGCTGTGCGAGCTCCGGCCGCAGGCGGCGGCCGGAAAGGCGGCCACGGCGGCTGGATGTGCTGAAAGGTGGCAGCTTGGGTTTTCCCAAACCCTTGGGTTTGGCTGCCCGGGCCAGAGCTCGGGCCTGGAGGCCCGGAGGCGGCCCGCTGTTTGGGCCAGAAACCCTAATTTGCAGCCCAACTGCTGTTTTTTCAGCCCGAATCAGATTTCAAGTCCAACGGAGGCCCAGTTTCAAGATCTGTATTTCAGTTAAATCTTGTAATAGTTAGATTTAATTATTTTCAGTTGTAATCGCATGTGAGGGGCTACGAGAATTTATTTGTTTATTTATTTATTCTCGTATTGATGTGATTTATTTTGTGTGCACTAGTAAATAATAGGAAAGCATGCCTATTTGCTTTAATTATTTACTTTTATAAGCATGTTGCAATTTAATTTTTAAGCATGCTTTATGTGATTTATTTTATGTTTTAAATTGTGTCTATAAATTCCGGGATCATATTAATTTATGATGGAATTTTAGATGTGACATAATTTATGGTACATAAAATAATGTGTGCGCATGAAACCTTTAGAATCAAAAATACTATGTTGGATTTTGGTTCTTCTTTAACCAAGATCATTAGACCTCCACAAATATGACCTCTCACTAGAAGTGAGACATCTTGAAGCATAAATGTCTACTCAAGTAGCTTGCGTTAAAGGTCCCTCACCAGTTCTGATGCGATGAGGTTTCTAAATTAAACATTTAGTTTAAAATGAGAAGTGGGAGCCTCTGAGCAAACGTCTACTCAAGTAGCTTGCACTGAGACAACTTTCACTGGTCTCTAAGATTAAACTAAATGAGATAATAAAGGATGTGAGGGGCATGCGGCATGGGTCCAGTACGTATGCTAAATCGCTCTAAACATCCGGAGTTAGGCTTGTGGTTATTTTTGGCTTAGATGTTGCCTTGAGTATAACTCATGAATGATGTCCCTGCTCCGGATTGGTGAACATGGTCTTAAGATCTCCAATATTAATTTCTTTTGCTTAAGATACCTGGCATGTTAAGAAATTAAAGGACCTATTTTGGTCTGGTTGAACGTTTGCCGTAAACGTCTACTCAAGTAGCTTGCGGTAAATTAGCTTGGGCAATTAGAGGAAGCAAATTGCATTGTTTTATCTAAAGGTTCTATGCATATTTGTTTCAATTGTTCGTAGTATGTGCTTACTTTAATTCGCTTATTTGTTTTCAGATATGTCTATGAATAATTTCATTAATATCCTAGCTCAAAATTCTCTCAATGGTCCGAATTTCCTTGAATGGAAACGTAATTTGGATTATATCCTTGTTGCGGAAGAACACAAGTTTGTCCTTACTGATCCTTGTCCGCCAGTCCCAGCTGTTGATGCTACTGCCGAGCGGCAGCAGTCTTACAATAAGTGGATCAAGTCTAATAATGTAGTGAAATGCTACATGATGACCACTATGAGTAAGGTACTGCAGCTGCAACATCAGCATTATGATAAGTCCTGTGAGATTATGGATAACCTATGAGGTATAGCCCATTGAGCCAGCCTCCAAGGATGCAAAGAGAATGCTGGAATTCTTCGATGAGGAGGAGACGCGGAAGAAGAGGCGATAGTAGAAAGCGCTAAAAAGGGCACGCTAACATACGTAATTTGACAAATTCAAGCTACAGATGACTCTTGAGCAAAGGGATGCTCAATACGAGCAAGTCATGGCCAGCTATGCTGAGCGCCTCGGTTTATTCTTCTCCATCTCTTATCCTTTATCTTGCAATTAGTTTAGGTTGTTGGATATTGTCCCTTTATTGGATTTGATTCGATTTGGTTGTACCAATATTGATATTCTACCTTGGGTGAATGTTGTGGATTATGTTCATCTTGATGATATGTATGAATATTTTCATGGGTTTGAGTTTGTTGAACATTGGTTTTGATGGTATGTTTGGTGGAGCTAGTGGATAAAAGGTTTATTTGTATAGATTTTTGGATAGTGGAATGACGGTGGAATGAGGTTTTGGAAGTGAATGTGGTTTATGCTTGTTATTGCTTGATATTTGATGATGGATGGAATTATTAATGAGTTGACATGATTTACTACTTCCTATTATACATGGTTTGTGGTTTGGATTATTGGTTTGGTTTGAATGGTGGAACTATTGGATATGATCTTATCATTGTTGATATTTGGTTTGTGGATAGTTTGTTGGATATGAGAGCTTTATTGGTTTGTTTTATGCTCAAGTGTTTGGTGGTGTTTGTGCTGATCTAGTAGGTACAAATAAGGTCTTGGAGAGCGGTTTGATCGTGTGTGCCGATGGGTAACGCTTTCTATCGTTCCTTCTACCAATTAGATTCATTACATTGTTTTATGGCATGTAGATTGCGGTTAGGATGTTGTGTGCTTGTGTGTGTGTGATGAACCCGAACTAGACTTGAGGTTTGAATCATGATTTACTTGGTGAACTTGGATGTTTATCTCAACCAATGATAGGGCAGAATCTAGTTGTCGAAGCATGTCTTAAGTTTAACTTTTGAATTGCCGAGTTTTGTGTGTGGTTAATGCATAGGACTTGACAAAAAGCTGTAAGGTTTGAGCCATGATATTGTCATATCTATATTATTTGTGAGTGGCAAGATTGAGAGTACGAGATCTAGAACTTGCATCCGTTCTCTATCTATTGGCATGAGTGTGTAACTAGAAAATGATCTTAGGCCATCGATTCTTAGTCCTACCTTTCACACCGGGAGTATAAAGTGGTTGTTATCATTAATTTGCCATTCGTATCTTTGACCCCTGTGATTGAGCTTTATTGGTGAATTTTCTTTGATATAATTAGGACCATATTTGGGGAGAAAGAGTGTATGAGGGTGAATACGGTGATGAGAGTTGGGTTGGGAATTGATTGAATTTGTATTGATGGGAAATGTTGAGGCATGAAAGATATGAAATAAGGGATTGTTGTTGATCCTAGAAAAATGAGCACCTACAAAATTTTGGTGCAAGTGTTTGGAAAGAGAGGCACCGACAAAATGAAAGAATGATGGTGCATTTGAAAAATGATGAAAAAGAAAAGAAAAGAGAAAAGAGAAAAACAAAGAAGAGAGAGAAAAGGAAAGAAAAGGAAAAAAAAGAGCGTGTTGTGAAATGAAAAGCCTTGGGGGGTTTGTAGTGGTTCGAAATGAACAAGTTTGGGGGTTTTGGGAAATTGAGAAGTTTAGTCACTTTGGCCCAAAACCACCCACCTTCTAGTTAGCCACGTTACAACCCGTGAAAAGACCTTTTTGATTCTAGAAACTGGCTCGTTGTAGTATAGTGGTGAGAATGGATGCAAGCCTATGGAAATCAAGCTCAATATCTTGTGATTGTGTGAAATCTCATCATCCCTAAATACGTGAGGGAGTGCTTTCGTTTCTTGTGTCCAATTTTGATGAGTGGTTAATGTCCTTAGCATTAACCTCGTTACAAAGTTAGGTGATAATCTCATTTTACTTGAACATGTTAAGATAACTTTGATGAGCTATGAGGTATTTCATGAGGTAGATTAATAACTTTACTTGTTTTGATTGAGGACAATCAAAGGTTTAAGTTTGGGGGATTATGATACGTGCGTAAAATGACCCATATTTTGATGTGTGTGCATGCTTGTTTGTGGCTATTTTACTCCCGTATCATATGTTTTTGTCGTATTTTGGTTGTGTTTTCGTGTTTTGTGTGTTTGATTTGTGTAGGATAGGTTTTGGGCATAAACGAGCATTTTTGGTGGAGTTTTGGAGGAAAATCGCACGTGTTTAGAGTTTGGAGGCGTCGACCGGCTGAGCGGAGCAGGACCGGCCGAGCGAGGCAGACAGAGGGCTCGACCGGGCGAGCTAGGTTGGACCGGGCGAGCCAGGCCACAGACAGAGGGCTCGACCGGCCGAGCCATGTCCGATCGGCCGAGCCAGGCCACGGAAAGGTGGCTCGGTCGAGCCATTTCGACCGGGCGAGCCTGGACGGTTTTCTTCAGAATCTTGGCGGTTACCAGCTTCGACTGGGCGAGCCATACTTCAACCGGGCGATCCGAGGCCCTGTTTGCTTGTCTATAAAAGGGGGGAATTCATTTTTGTTAAGAACTTTTGGTCAGATTCTAAATAACCGCTCCTAGAATTCTCTCTATATCCTTCCTCAACCACTTCCATCCACATTCAAGGGTGATCTAGGCCACATTCCTCCAAATTTGGTGAAGATCAACGAAGATCAAGAGGTAGATTGAGTCCAAGGAAAGCAATTGAGGAAGATCCACACTAGACCTATCAATTTTGTAATGGATTCTATTACTTTCTCTATTGTATTGTACGAAATTGAAGGTATGAAGAACTAATTTCTATTGTGAATGTTGATTGAATGGATAATGTGTTGAGATGAGATTGGTTGATGATTGTTTACTTTCCTTTGAGAGCTTGAATTGCACTAGAACTTGTTCCTTACCTCTTAGGTGTAGGTAATAGCCAACTTAGGAGGAAGTTGACGTGAACGCTGCAGCCAACACGCGGGCGGAATCGTCGTGAATAGTGTAGATTCATACGATTTTAGTTCCAATCCATGTGCGGTGTTAGTTCGTAGGGCAATAATTGACGTTCTATTTAGAGTGGTCTAGGGCTTAATAACGTGACTGTTTGCAAGTCTTAGTATCATCAACCGTTAGCTCGCCGTGACAAGGGGTTAACGAGTGTAGGGTCGATTGCTCAATATCTTAAGAATTAAAAGTGGTTTACAACAAGATTCGATCGAATTTGCACACATTTGATGTTCATTCAACATTCACTCTTATCTCATTGTTATACTTGGTACTTTTTCTACCCACCTTGGTGAAATTGATTGTTGTCAAGTCTTTAGTTTGATAATTGATTAATGATTTTTGATGTGTTGTTATTGCTTAGGATAGATTACTATTTTGACTAGTTGGTAGAAATCATTCAACGACTTATTTTTGCCTAGTTATAAGACTTTGCCATAGTATCTCGGTATTCTAGCGGGCGAAGGGAAGAAGGACCTGGATTTGACAAATTTTATTCTTGTGTAGCTAGGAGTTTAATTTTGATTGAACTTTTAGCCGCATCAAGCACTCACTAGAGATCGTTCATTGCCACCATTCAAGTATGTTGCTACAGATTCCCCACCATTCACTCAACCTTTAAAATCCCCAGCGACAAGACGATAGATGACCGCAGTTGCTGAGCTAAAAATCAAAATAGCAGAAGAAGAAGTCGCATGAAAGAGAGAAGAGGATCGGAGGAAGATGTTAGAGTTCAAGGAAAATATCCTTACTCAACTGGCATATAAGTCATCCCGAATGGACAGCTTTAGGCCTCCGTCTCCCATCACTGCTGAAGAAGAAGAAGCTACGGAGACTGAACCTGCCCCAGTAGCTCATGATGATCTACCATCCACTTCATCTCAAGCACTGACTACCACTGCCACCATGCCTACTGCTAAGAATCAAATTGTGCGATCAATGGGACCCCAAGTCATGACGATTAATCCTTGAGCTCCAGCACTTATTAGAGGGACCTCTAGTATTTCATACATACGATGGTAGGAAGGAGCATTGGAGAGCAAATTATGCCAATCGTGCGAACAGATGTCACAAATTAGATGATCGAGGCAAAAGACGAAATGTGCACTACTCTGTAAGACAACTTTGAGACCTTCTCCACAGGCCTTTTTGCTGCGAGTAAAGAGAGAGAAGAGAAGAGATTAGTAGAGGAGGCAGAAGACTGAAGGAACAAGAAGCAAGGTTCAGACACCTCGAAGCCAAAAGAAAACTTGAAGAAGACTTGAGAAGGCAACGAGAAGAAGAAGAGAGAGAGGAGCAAAGAATAATCGAAGAGAAGGAGACATAATTAGACGACAAGAAAGAGAGGAAATAGTGGATAACTTCATGAAGGTGATGCTCGAGGCTTTCAAGAATGTGAAGAAAACCACCGCCAGCTCCTCAAATGCTAATAATGCTGCTGATTCAGACTCTTCAACGACCGAGAAGTAATATCTCTCTTACCCTTATAAGTTTTCTAGTAAAAAAAAAGAATGTTTTTTATTTGGGTAATTGTTTCCTGTACGATAAAACATGATATTTTTAATGGAAACTAACCCAAGTTGAAGACAACATCTTATTATCCAAGGCTGATCTAAATGAACTAGCTGAAATTACACACCCAATGTAATCTGCAAACTGTGTGGATTGATGATATGTGTGATATGTTCCTATATGATTGCATGATAGTTGTATGTGAATGTACTACGTGCTTATTTGATGAATGTTCTGGAAGCCATTTACTGAAAGCAAAATGTATAATCAAGCAATACCCTTGATATTTTGAGGGGGAACATTTAGGAACCATACTGAGTCTATAAGAGTTGAGATACTGAGAATAGATTTGATAGAACAACATTGTAATCTCAGTAATCAGCTTTGCCATGATAAGTTAGTATTAAAGCTCAGGATTGAGGCTTTGATCGCACCAAAAGGGGGAAATTGTTAGGAATATTATTAGAAATATTAAACCCCCGGCTTGTCAATGTAAGTTTATTATATTTTGGTTTCATCAAAGCTCAAGCTGATCTAGTTTCTAGCAACTTAGTTTCGAGGAAAAATGTAAAATTCTTGTATAGGTCATATATACTCGAGTTATAATAGAACCAGAAAAGAAGAATCAAGAATGCTGAAGGAATCACCAAACTTGATTATTGCTAAAGATTGATGAAGAAGTCAATAAAGGCTAGCAAACATTGAGGTATGCTGAATGTACTCAGAAGAATGCTGAAGGATTAACACGACATAGTGCAAGAGCACAACAAACCTGCTGAAATGCCAGCTGTATGCCAATCGTCAGCGAACACTCAACAATAATCAAGAGAGAAATAAAAGTCGTAATCAGAAGGATCTGGATCACAAGGAAACCTGACGAATCAGACAATAGAACAATTATAAGACACAACGGATGTTTCAAGTTTAAACTAAAAGATCCATTCTAACAAAGACGACTAAAGATAGGAGCTATGCCAATCAGAAACGAGGACACTTGAAGGGTCTCTGTCCGCTGCAGAAAAAGGAAGAATGCAAGTAGGCTAGCAATCCCGTTGAGTCTAACGGATAAAATTCAAACAGCCGTTTGAATCTTCCACTATAAATATGTGTCATCCTAAAATGATTCCAAGGTTCACATGTTGGGATTATATACTGAAAGCATATATGATTAAGTGTTTTGTACACTGGTCTTCATATATGTGTTGCTACAACAATGCTCGCTGTCTGCGAAACAAACATACAACGAACCATAATATCCTATTATCTCGCCTATAGGGATGACCATATGGTGTGTAGGAGATCAGAGAGGATCATATGAGTCATTTCACCTAGCGAGATATAAACAGTATCACAGCTGATATGGTCCCTGGATAGGCTGTCGGTCTAAGCTGCGGCACATCGGTTCATAAGTGGGCTTATCCTAGATACTTGATGTGTCGATACATGGTTATGTATTGATGGGATCAACAGTAGGATGTGCCATTCTCATTGACACATGAATGAGCTAGATCCCTAACATACTTCCTATGATCTTAAACCTAACTGAAGGATAAGGGGCACACACTGATTGACCGCACTTTGATTTACCATGGTGGCGAGTCTTACATGTACTCATATACCCGTATTTTAGGTGTTGGCAATTTGTGTGTGGCCTGCTTAGTCTGGACGTTTATGTAAGCATATCCGTTTCAGGATGGTGACATTCCCTGAGGAGCTCACAAGGTTCATTATGCTAAACCCTGCAGGTTGAATTATTTAATTCAGACATACGTGAAAAGGAGTGAGTGGTATTACTCAAGAAATAAGAGATTAATTAATTGTGGCTGATTGTCATAAGCCAAATTAATTAATGAATGTCTAAAACCTTAAATACGTGGATCATGTTAGTTTGGTGCAACCCGTTCCTAATAACGTGGTAATAAAGGGGCGAGTCAGCATTGTTACCGTGGTGAAGGTTAAAATAATGTTTTATTAATTAATTATGTTCTGGGTTGAACAAGGAAGGATTAATTAATAAAGACGGCCCACTTTATTATTTGCATCTTGTCCCTGGTCTGGCCCATGAACTGCTCACAGCCCATTAGGGTTAGGGTTTCTCAAAACCCTAACACTATATAAAGGCCTTCTCTCTATCAGATCACAAAAAAAAGGGTTTTTCAGTATATTGAAAATTGAGAGAGAGTGGCGGCGGCTATCCGGTGGGAAAAATTGATCGTTTTCTCCAGATCTCGGATTCAACTTGGTAGATAATCCTCACCAGATTTCCAAGGAGCAAGGGAACAGATCAGAAGATCAGATCTGTAGGAACAACTGTTCATCACCGGCATTCAGATTCAGATCCAGATCTATTTCATCGTTATTGGCTCCGATCCAGATCTGTAGATTAATTTTGTAGGAGCATGCATAGGATCGCATGATTTATTTAATTGAAATTTGTTCCTGGTATCCTAAGAACGATCCTTGGCAAGTATTTAATTAATGGCAACTCGTATTGTCCATCGTAGACTCGAACCCTACAATTGGTATCAGAGCGAGGTTAATGTTCTTAGGCTCTATCTTGGATAGATTGAAATTAAATAAGTATGTATGTTCATGGATGAATTTAAATTGTCGTGGATGTTTTTGTTCTCATGGCCTTCTCGTTTTTGGATCTGTTTTTCACCACGAGAAAATCCGTGGTTAGATTTAATAGGAAAATCATGTAATAGATCTAGATCTATTCTTTTGTATTTTCTATTTTTTAAATCTGTAATATTTGAGATCCGGAAGAACGAGTTTCGAAGAACAAAGAACAGAGATGAGACATGAAACTAGGGTTCAGCCACCTCTCAGACCTCGCCGGCGGCGACGACCAGGCCGGCGAGCGGCGGAAGGTGGCGGCGGCGGGCAGAATTTTGGCCTGTGGCTGGGCTGCGCCTGTTCATGCTGCTGCTCGCGTTTTCGGTGAGCACGATGGTTCGGGATGCTGTGCGTGCGCACGGTCCAAGGCCGACGAGCTCCCGATCGGGCAGAGGGAGCGACGGCCGATACTGCTAGGCGTGGCGGTGGCGCAAGGAAAACTTAGGGTTTCCTGTGCGGCTGGGGCGCGCTCCTGTTGCTGCGCGAGTTTTCGCACGACGACGGCGCGCATCTGGTGTGTGCAGTTGCGTGGGAGGCAGCGACGGAGGTCGTCGGTGCAGGCATCGGGCTCGTCGGTCGTGGTAGCAGACAGAAGCCGCGCGCGGTGGTGTTGAATCTGTCTCGCGCGTTTACAGGATCGGAGGATGTGGTGGTCTGTGCGACGTTGACAACTGGCGTGGTGGGCCGCCGGCAGCTGTCTGGTGGCACCGAAAAGGCGGCTGGGCTGCTGGTAGGTGGCGGCTAGGGTTTCTACAAACCCTAGGGTTTGCTGCCCAGGCCGTGGCTCGAGCCCGTCAGCCCGGAGGCGGCCCACTATCCTGAAAATTAGGGTTTGGCACTTGTTTTGGGTCTGAAACCCTAATTGAAGCCCAGTTGCTGTTTATGCAAGTCCAAATCAGATTTCAAGTCAAACGGAGGCCCAGTTTGAAGATCTGTACTCAAATTAAATCTTGTAATAGATTAGATTTAATTATTTTTCAGTTGTAATCGCATCTGAGGGGCCACGAGAAATTTATTTGTTTATTTAATTATTTCTCGTACTGATGTGATTTATTATGTGCGCACTAGTAAATAATAGGAAAGCATGCTTATTGGCTTTAATTATTTATATGTATAAGCATGTTGCAATTTAATTTTTGAGCATGTCTTATATGATTTATTTTATGTTTTAAGTTATGTCTGTAAATTCCGGGATCATATTAATTTGTGATGGAATTTTGGATTGACATAATTTATGGCAACATAAAATAATGTGTGCGCATGAAACCTTTAGAATTTAAAAATATTAAGCTGGATTTTGGTTCTTTTCTAACCAAGATCATTAGACCTCCACAAACACGACTTCTCATTGGAAGTGGGGCATCTCGAAGCGTAAATGACTACTCGGGTAGCTTACGTTGGGGGTCCCTCACCAGTTCTAATGCGATGAGGTTTCCAAAATAAAACATTTATTTTAAGATGAGAAATGTGG
Organism: Plectranthus barbatus; assembly: GCA_026898455.1. Lineage (NCBI taxonomy): Eukaryota > Viridiplantae > Streptophyta > Magnoliopsida > Lamiales > Lamiaceae > Plectranthus > Plectranthus barbatus. The sequence continues at coordinate 21,125 of JAPKLW010003881.1, forward strand.
GGCCTCTAAACAATGACTACTCGGGTAGCTTGCATTGAGATAACTTTCGCAATTCTCTAAAATTAATTTAAATGGGATAACAAAGGATGTTAAGAGCATGCGGCATGGGTCCAGTACGTATGCTAAATCGCCTTTTAATATCTGGAGTTAGGCTTGTGGTTATTTTGGCTTAGATGTTGCCTGGAGTATAACTCTTTTGAGATGTCCCTGCTCCGGATAGGTGAACATGGTCTTGGGATCTCCAATATTAATTTTTTTTGCTTAAGATACCTGGCATGTTAAGAAATTAAAGGACCTATTTTGGTCTGGTTGAGTGTTTGCCGTAAATGACTACTCGGGTAGCTTGCGGTAGATTAGCTTGGGCAATTGGAGGAAGCAAATTGCATTGTTTTATATAAAGGTTCTATGCATATTTGTTTCAATTGTTCGTAGTATGTGCTTACTTTAATTCGCTTATTTGTTTTCAGATATGTCTATTATTGCATCGCTCATCAATTGAATCGTACACAATTCCTTGACTGGTCCGAATTTTCCTGGATGGAAAAGTGACATTGTCAAGCTCTTGGATTCATTTGGACATTTGTTTGTTCTGCAAACTCCCTGTCCGAGTTCGCCAACTGATACATCTTCCGATGAGGAGCGTGCACAGTATCACATGTGGATGTGGTCGAATGGCATGGCCAGACAATATATCTTGGCTAGTATGTCGGATGCACTGCGTCCTCGTTATAGTGATGTATGGTTTGCGTGTGACATAGGAGAATCACGTGATGTTGAATCAAGTAAGACAAAGAAAATTTTTCTTGTCCCAACAACTAGGAAGATTCAACAATCGCTAGGAAAGACAAGATGGAAATTCTAAATCAATTACTTAGCAGACAAATTGGCAAACTAGCTTCCCTCAGCTGACTGCTCAGCAAAGACTAAATTATTTGTCTGTTGAGAAAAGATAAGCAATGTTAAGGTATGTAACCCAGTAGACTGTTCCATCTGCTACGAAGGTTCATACAAATCCTATCAAGACTAAGTAGTCTGTTGAGATTGCAAGGAAGCCAACATACACACCAAGTAGAAGGAACACCTACTTGAGGCCAGAGTCTAAAATAAAACACTTTCAAAAGATTGTGATGGCTCAACACACTACTACGCATTCCTATGCCGATTCAAGGTATTACTCCAATAGGAACGGAATGGTAGTAAAATGTGATGACAAACGAAATATCAAAATCACGAAGGTTTGGATTCCCAAAGGAATGATCCAGAAAACTAATCCTGTAGGACCCGTAATTGATCGGGTACCGAAAATATAACTTCATTGTTTTGCAGGAACAGAGTCCAGGAAGAATAACTTCAAGAAAACTAAAGGAATGGATCCTAGACAGTGGATGCTCAGGTCACATGACAGGAGATGAAGAGATCTTCACAAAACTTCACAAGATCATAGGACCTTCAGTCTCATTTGGTGACAACTCGAAAGCTAGAGTAATCGGAAGAGGGTGCATCGAGTAGAGTGGAATGCGAATAATCAATGTGGGCCTCGTCGATAGTCTCAAGCACAATCTTCTGAGCATCAGCCAGCTAAGTGAAAATGGATATATTGTTTCTTTCTTTCATATAGGTTGTGAAATTCCTTATAGGACAACTGGAGAAGTAAAGCTTAGAGAAAACAAGAAAGGAGGACTCTATGTTGTTGATTGGGAAAGTGGTCAACAAGCGTCATGCTTCATAGCATTCAACAAGGAAGAGACAAACTGACTATGGCACGAAAGGCTAACACATCTAAATTTAAAGACTATCAATTATATTGCAAAAAATAATATTGTTGCAGGACTACCCAAAGAGACCTTCATGAAGGAAGGAATATGCAGAGCCTGTCAAAAAAGAAAACAAGCCAAGGCGTCCTTCAGATCTAATCTAGAAAAGGCCACATCAAATAGAACCCTTGAGCTGCTGCACATGGATTTATTCGGCCCGGTGACTCCACCCACTATTGATGATTATTCCAGGTACACATGGGTGAGACTACTCAAAAGCAAGGATGAGGTGAAGATTGTCCTGCCGGAGTTGATACTTTTAGTAAAGAACGACAAAGAACTCATGGTGAAAAGGATAAGATCTGGCAATGGTACATAATTATATAACGGAGCATTAATGGATTTCTGCACCGATGCTGGGATAGGACTTGAAAATCCACTACAAGAACACCTCAACAGAACGGTCTAGCTTTAAGAAGAAACGAGACTCTAAAGGAGGCTATGCGAACAATGCTTGTTGATACAGATCTGAGTCAAAGATATTGGGGAGAAGTTGCAATGAATGTTTGCTACACGCAAAATCGAAGTGGATTGAATCTTCACGTCAAGAAAACTCCTTAGGAAATATATCATGGTCGTAAGCCTTCCTTAGTCATCTTCGTGCTTTTGGATCACAATGTTATATCAATAATAATGGGAAGTCGAAGTTAAGTACCTTTTCTCCAAAACTGATGAATGAGTGTTCTTAGGATCGGACATCCATCTCTCAAGGGATATAGAGTGCTTAACAAGACGACCAAGCTTTTGGAAATAACATGCAATGTTATTTTTGTACTTTAGTGCGCAGGACCATGAGAGGTCAAACAGATGAGATTCATGAAACCAATGATGCCAATGGACCTTCAGGCTCGAATACTTCCGAAGCTGAACTGATTGATCCGACTAGGTTAATGAGTGAGTCGTCATCTCCACTTTAGATCTTAACTGATCAGCCAAAAGTCAAGATGGCCTGTGATGCAAATGGTAATGCTGAGGCACCCTAAATTCTCTCAAAGAACTCACATGTCAAGGGGGAACTCAAGGAGAGGAAGTCAATTAGCGAGATGAAGATACAACTGAGAATCCCCAAGATGGAGAGAGAATTTCTAAAGACAACTCTGCAGAATATAACCAGGAAGAGAATGCTGAAGACAACAGAACTACATCAACAAACCCAAATCCAGTAAACGATATGCCAGAAGACAGTCTTTCAGCAGAAGAGAATCCAACAAGTGTAGCAGACAGCTTGGATAATCTATAGCTTGTTGATGTACCTGTCTCAGAAAAACCTATCGGAACGTCCAACAGTCAAGCCATTCCAGTAGAGGAACTACAAAGACCAAAGTGGCTGCTCAGAGATCTTCCCACTGAAGCAATCTTAGGAGATCCTGCAGATCCAATCCAAACCTGACACAGTGCCATGTTAGCCTGCTTCATATCACATTCTTTTGGATCAATGCGATGCAGGAAGAACTGTCAGATTTCACAAGGAACCACGTATGGGATCTCGTCGATCGGCCGACACATCAATCTGTAATAAGAACCAAATGGGTATTCAAGAATAAGCGCAATGAAAATGGACCATCGTTCGCAACAACGCTAGACTCGTTGCCATAGGATATGCATAGTGTGAAGGAATGGACCTCGATGAAACTTTTGCTCCAGTAGGTCGACTGGAAGCAATCAAGCTATTTCTAGCATATGTTTCCCATCATGGTTTCACTGTCTTTCAAATGGACGTCAAGAGCGCATTCCTGAATGGTGATTTAAAGGAGGAAATCTACGTGGAGCAACATGCAGGATTCGAGTGCGGGAACAAGGTGTACAGATTAAAGAAAGCTCTCTACGGTCTGAAGCCAGCCCCAAGAGCTTGGTATGAGACGCTATCACAGTTCCTGCACAAGAACAGATTTAGGAAAAGGAAGATCGACATGACATTATTCTTTATCAAAGTTGCTAAAGACATTTTGCTCGTCCAAATCTATGTGGATGCCATCATATTTGGATCAAGAAATCTAACTCTATGTGAAAAGTTTGCTAGACTTATGCAGACTAACTTCCAGATGAGTATGATGGGAAAAATGTCATATTTTGTAGGTCTGCAAGTTCAGCAATCCAGTGATGGGATCTTCATCCACCAGAAGAAGTAAACCAAGGATCTCATCAGCAAGTTTTGCCCATAGAAGACGAAGACACTGCGAATTCCCATGAGCACAACATGTCAAATATCGATGGACAAAGAACGCGAATCCGTGGATCCCACAACATACAAAGGTATAATTGGCTCTCTTTTATATCTGACGGCCAGCAGACAGACATTTCGTATGATGTAGGCGTCGGTGCTAGATATTAAGCAAATCCAAAGAAATCACACACGGAGTACGCATGAAGAATTGCAAGATATCTGAAAGGAACAGAATCCTGAGGAGTTCCGTATCCCAGAGCAGATGATCTCACACTCGTAGGATATTCAGACTCGGACTTTGGAGGATGCCGAATTGATTAGAAAAGCACAAGTGGGACATGCCAATTTCTTGGTCATAAGCTGATAAGCTGGTTCAGCAAAGAATCCAGTACATCATTCCAGGACGAAGCACATAGATATCAGACATCACTGCATTCGAGATCTTATTGAGAAAAATGATATCTCTGTGGATTACATCAGAACAGAAGATCAACTAGCACACATATTCACCGATCCTCTAGCAGAGAACAAGTTCAAGGAGCTTTGTCTCAAGCTCGATCTATTGGAATTAGATGAGGTTACGGAATAATGATTCCCAGCTCTCATTCCGTTCTTGTTTTTCTCAAAGTGTTGGACTTCTGTAGCTGTATGGATTTCTTGGAAATGATGCGGAATAAGAGTGTGTCCAAGATCACGCTCTTAAGAGAAATACTGAAGTATTACAGTCGAGTACTGAGGCCCAGTTCTCAGCAATCTAGATGTTAAGATATTGAAGAATATTGATTCCAATAGATTAAGTCAGGAGATTGTTGAGTCCCAGCTCTCAGTAGAAGAAAACGACTAATGAATCAATATATGCTGAATTAATTTTGGGAAAATGTTCAAGTAAGGGAATAAATATCGGGATACTCAACCAACGTATCAACTAAGATCATCATCAATGATGAAGCAATGATTGATATTCGCTATCATTACCAAAGATTTTGTTCACGACTCTAGATGATTCAGTTCCGAAAATAGAGGCCATGTGGAAAGTTATTGCAAAACCATCGGTTCCCAAAGCAGACGAAGTGATTGGTTGAACAAATCTATAAGGGGGGTTACGTCCATTTAAGGGGAGGTTATCTTGCTTAGGAGATCTATATCCGAAACCTCTGAAACCTAGATCTATCTTAAGCATTTCATTCCCTTCATTTGAAACCTTGTTGCTCGAAGAAACAAGAAATGTCGTCCTTTACCATTTCACCGAAATTCCTCCAAAATAGGTTCGAGCTGAAGGGATTCGTAAACTGAATCACGAAGTTCGTTAACCGAGATCGTTAATTGGAATATCAAAATAAATTTCTATGCCTATGATTATTCCTAGCATGCTCTAATTGATTATGCATAAAGGGGTTTATGAGGAATACCTGGATTGTAGAAACCTGAAGATCGAGTGCGCAGAGATTTGATCTTGATCTCTTTTCCCGCGCACAAAGATTAACTCCTAACAGATAAAAGGAATTAAATCTGTGAAAATTAAATGATAATTTTCGAAAACAACTAGGAGAGAAGAAAGAAGACAATCCTCCTGATCTGTATCCCAACTCAATCTAAATATCTGGTGAAGATTTTCTTCGGATTCTTTGGCCAGTTGAGAAGCAAAATTTCCTCCTCGTTTTTTAGATCTAGTCGATCACATAGCTCCCAAATTATGGTTTGCTATGTTGCAACTTATGATCTTGTGGTGTGTTGTAATCTGAGAAACTGAGGCCTATTTATAGGAAAAATCTTGACTTCCGTTAGGCCTGAGTTTTCATGGGCAAGAACAGGGACCAGGCAAGGCCTATCAATTAATTAATTCTCATATTCAACCCAGAATATAATTAATTTATTAATATTGATTCATTCTACCAGAGAATCAATACTGTCCTACCTATTTGCTATCACATTTTGAGGTACGGGTTGCATGGGCTCGATTTATCCACACATTTAAGGTTACAGACATTCATTAATTAATTTAAGCTCTCACAAGCTATTTAATTAATTAACATCTTATAATCCTGAGTCAATCCACTCAAACCTTTTCAGTTATGCTTTAACTTAATCAGCCTGCAGGATTTTAGCATAACGAACATTTTGAGCTGCTCAGGGAATGTAACCATCCTATACTGGATGTGGTTACCTAGTTCCAGTACTAGATAGTCATACACAGAATGCTATCACCCAAGATACAAATGTACTGGCTCAACTAGAGCCTTTCACTGCAACTCAATGTGATACACAATCTGCATTTACTTATGTATCTTCATATAGCTTTAGGATCTCATCAAGCCATAGAGATCTAGATTCTTTTAATGTCAGATAAAAGAATTGATCTTAACTTAGGTCCTTATCAATGTGTGCCCCACACCAGCATACCAAGCCATCCAAGATAAGATGCTTATTACCGCGTATACTGCAGCCTACACCGATAGTTTATCCTGGAACTGTCTCAGCTGTGATAACTATTTATACCTCACAAGGTCACACGATCCATACGATCTACCGTGATCTACTACACACCGTATGATCTCCCTATTGACGAGATAAGAGGATAAGAGCATTTGTGACACATGTTTGTTAATTCAGAAAGGAGATGAACATACAAGATTTATGATTCCCAGTATATTAACCAATAGACCGTGTACATAATACCAATCATAATGCTTTCAGTATATAAATCCACCAATCTCCCACTTATACTTAAAGCATTATACATTTCCTTTCCAGAGTATAATGTGTCTAAACTAATCTAGCTATTACATCAATCATTCTACGTGGCTGGCTTTGCCCTCAGCCCAAGGTTACGTACATGCATCTCATAGACCTTCTGAGGCAAAGCTTTTGTGAATGGATCTACTAGATTATCTCTACTAGCACATCACCCCATGCTACGATTTCTCGTATAATATGATACTTCCTTTCAATGTGTTTTGTCGCTCTATGAGTTCGTGGTGCCTTTGAATTAGCCACAGCTCCCGAATTATCACAGTATACCGTGATAGTCTTGGGCAGCTTAGGAATCACTTCCAACTCCAAAAGGAAGTTTCGAAACCATACTGCTTCTTTCGAAGCTTCAGAAGCTGCCACATATTCTGCTTCCATGGTGGAGTCAGCAATGCATTTCTGGTTTGCACTCCTCCATGATATGGCCCCACCTCCCAATGTAAACACATAGTCAAAGGTGGACTTCTTTTCGTCTCGGTCTGCCTGGAAATCTGAATCCGTATAACCCCATAGGGCACAACTCCTCACACTGATAGACGAGACATTAGTCTCTAGTCATTTTGAAGTATTTGAGTATGTGCTTTACCGCGGTCCAATGCGCCTGTCCAGGGTTAGAGTCATGTCTTGCTACCACGCCTACAGCAAAGCAAATATCTGGCCTTGTGCATAGAATTGCATACATGAGACTCCCTACGGCCGATGCATTCGACACGTTTCTCATCTCATCTTTCTCACTTTGTGTCACCGGACACTGATCCTTGGAAGGATGTATGCCATGTCTGAAGGGTAACAGACCTTTCTTAGCAGTTTGCATGATGAAACAGGCAATCACAGTATCCACATATGACCCTTGAGACAAGGTCAGCATCCTCTTATTGCACTCTCGCAATACTTTTACCCCTAGGATGTATCCTGCCTCCCCAAGGTCCTTCATATGAAACTGTTCGGATAACCACCCCTTTATGCCCGACAATACTTCCACATTGTCGCCAAATAGGAGAATATCATCTACATAAAGTGCAAGGAACACCACACTTCCGCTGACATAGACGGTACACACAACTCTTGTTTGAACATTGTGAAAATCCATAGGATTTAATCACTTCATCAAAACGTAGATTCCATGACCACGACGCTTGCATAAGTCCATACAACGAGTTCTTGAGCTTCCAGACCAAATGTTTTTCGCCCTTCTGCACATAACCTTCTGGCTCTTGCATATAAATGTCCCTACCTTCTTGAAGGTACCCGTTTAGAAATGCGGTTTTGACATCCATCTGCCAGATCTCTAGGTCCATATGTGCTGCTATGGGTAAGAGTATTCGAATAGACTTAAGCATGGCTACCGGTGAGAAGGTCTCGTCATAGTCTACACCTTCTTTCTGACTATAACCCTTCGCCACCAGCCTTGCTTTGAAAGCTATAATTTCACCATTCGCTCATTTCTTTCTTTTGTATACCCATTTGCACCCTATGGCTCGATAGTCATCTGGCAAATCAGTTTTCTGGTATACATCCATAGCCGTAATGGATTCTATTTCTGAATCCATTGCGATCAGCCATTTGTCTACATCTTTATCAAATACTGCCTCATCATACGTCCAAGGATTGGTATCATCTAGTCCACTTTTTGGGATCAAGTCAGAAGACTCTCCCACGAACATGTACCTTTCTGGTTGGTGGAAAACTCTCCCACTGTTACGAGGCATCTGGGCCGTGTCAGTAGTTAGCACAGTACTCGTTGGTCTCATACCCTGCATTGATGGCAGTGTTGGTATTTCCTCACCTATTACAGGTGGTTTTACCTATACGCTGGGCTTTCATGATGGAATCGCTTCCTTGTCCTCAAGCTCATGGAGGATTATTTCACTCTTGGATATGTGGTTTCTTACATATTCGTCCTCCAAGAATCTTGCGTTAGTACTGACAACCACTTTCTGATTCTCAGGACAATAAAAGTAATCACCTTTCGTTTGCCTGGAATATCCTACAAACAACATCAGGTTACACCTACTTTCTAACTTATCAGGTTCCTTTGTCAGCACATATGCTGGAAAACCCCAAACCATCACTCTATTCAAACTTGGCTTTCGCCCATACAAGAGTTCCAGAGGCATTTTAGGAATTTATTTAGAAGGTACAAGGTTAAGCAAATATGCCCCTGTCTCTAAGGCATATCCCGAAAACGAAATCGGCAAGCTTGCATAACTCATCAATGACCTGACCATTTCCAAAAACGTCCTATTTCTTCTTTCTGCCACACCATTTTATTGAGGGGTTCTTGGTGCAGTCCACTGGGATGTAATCCCGTTATCTGACAGGTACTGCAAGAACTCATTACTGAGGTATTCTCCACCACGATCTGATCGTAGTGTTTTGATAGTCTTACCCAACTTCTTTTCTACCTCAGTCCTAAACTCTTTGAATTTCTCAAAGCATTCAGACTTGTAGCGAAGCTAATAGACATATCCAAATGTTGAGTAATCGTCAATGAATGTGGCGAAGTACTCATAACCTCCACGAGCTTGCGTGGACATTGGTCCACATAAGTCAGAGTGGATCAATTCTAACACATCTTCTGCTCGAGACTGACTTGCCTTCAAAAGCCTGGTCGTCATCTTTCCCTCTATACAGGAATCACAGATTTGATGCGGTACCACTTGAAAAGAATCCAAGAGCCCATCGCATGCTAATATTTTAATAATTTTTAGATTGATGTGATCTAGCCTCAAGTGCCAGAGATATGCTTGATCCTCTTTGGAAGAAAACTTTCTCTTTAAATGATTATTATTATTGGATGAGCTTGCAACATTCACGGAAGATTTATGCATACAATCAATGATATAGAGAGTCAATCAGTTTGCCATGACAGATTACACCGTTATTACCAAAGATAGAAACTCCACTATAAAAAATAACTGAATATCCATCACTAAACAACTTGGAAACTGAAATTAAGTTCCGCCGAAAAACCGGCACATATAAAACATCTCTCAAAATCAAAACATTGTATTTAAAGCATAAAGTAAAATCTCTAATGGCTACTGCTGAGACTCGCTCTCCGCTGCCCATTTAGATGGTAATCTCATCATGCATCAGCTGTCTTGTCGGCCTGAACCCCTGCAAATATAACAAACATGATCAGTAGCTCCAGTATTCACTACCCAAGAATGGGTAGAAACTAATGCTAAACATGTTTCCATTATAAATGCTCATGACGCACCTTGTCCAGTCTTCCTGACTTGAAAATCTTTCTTCCAGTGACCAGTCTTGCCATATCTGAAACACTTGTCCCTTTTCCCAGGCTCGTCCGGTGTCCTTTTTGACTTCTTCACAGAAGTTGTACCTTTGGTTTTCTTCTTAAACATTCTTTTGCGCTTATTGCCAACCAGCGCAACAGAACGGTTTCCTGAAGTAACCAAAGCAACTTTTTCTGGAAGCATCACTAACTCCACTGTCATCAAGTCATTGAGTAACTCATTAAGAGTGTACTCTTTCTTGTTCATGACATCATTCAGTCTAAAGTTCTCAAAAGACTTTGGCAGAGAGTTGAGAATGATATCAACTTGCGCTTCCGCATTGATACCACCTCCGTGCAGCATGAGTTCATCCATGAGATGAGTCATACCGACCACGTGCTCTCTGACCGAGCTACCTTCAACCATTTTCTTTCCCACGATTTCCCTCATGAGATGGAATCTGACAGCTCGGTCTGACTCACCATAGGTCGCTGTGAGGCTGTCCATAATGTCACAAGCATTATCATACGAATGATGTTGTTGTGCAAGAACATTGGACATTGTAGTCATCATATAGCAATTCAATATAATGTTTGACTTGAGCCACTTGTTATAGTAGCTCCTTTCCACATCACTCGATGCATCAGTGGGAGCAGCCGGACGAGGCTTATCAAGGACAAACTTGTGTTCCTCTGCAACAAGGATGTAATCCAAGTTACGATTCCATTCTTTAAAATTGGGACCGATTAATTGGTTTTGTGCTAAGATATTGATCACATTTGGTAAAGACATGTCTTAAAACAATAAATTAAAGCAGAAATCAAAACATAGTCACAAACAATTGAAACAATTAAATATTGAAACCTTATGATAAAACAATATTAATGTTTTCTCCAATTTGCCTAAGTATTACTATTGTAAGCCACACATGTGGACGTTTACAACAAAACACTTAACCAGACTGCATCTTTCAATTCCAGTCCTTTTTAATCCAATCCATGCATGGGTTCCTTAGACAAATGGAATTAATAATTGGAGACTAACTTAAGACCATATTATCCTACTGAGCAGGGGCATCATCTAAGCTAGCATACCACCAAAGCCAACTCTCTCATATAAGGATCTACTAGGACACACCCTGATCCCTTATAATAAGGTTGTCTCATTTAATTCAATCCCTAGAGAACTTATGAAAACTCAATACGCAAGCTACACATGTAGACGTTTACGCATGAGCTCCCAATTCTCACATGAATTAAATATTTGTTTTAAGAAATCCTATCTATTAGAACTTATGAATAATAAATTAAGCTACAAACGTAGACGTTGACGTAATAGATTACCCACTTCCAATAAAGGATCGCTTTGTGGAGGTCTTATTAAATAAGCTTAGTAATTTAAATTCATAAGGTTCAATTGCACAAATTATTCTATCTAGAAATAATTATAACATTGCTAAAATTCTATCATACAAGGCATGAACCCCGAATTTATAGTTATAATTAATTACACAAAATAAATCACATAGCAAGCTTTACAACTGTAATAAAAACATTTAAACGTGCTCCATTATCTACAACATGCTCATATGTTGCGCAATTGATGTAAACACATATATCATGCGAAGGCAAATAATAAAGCAAATAAAAAATGTCCTCGTGGCCTCATGATACGAAAATTAGAGATAATTCTATCTATTACAATTTGGAATTATTTCACAAATATTCAACTGGGCTCCCACTACTTGGACTGTGAACTGATTTTATTTTCTTAAAATTGGGCCTCCAATATTTGATCTATTAGAAAATTGGACAACTGGACAAGTTAACCAAATCGCGGGCCTGGGCACAAATTCTAAGCCTGATATCCTGCGAGAACTCGGGCCGACGACCGACCACCAACAAATCACCGCCGTCGGCAATCCGCCGCCACCGTGAGGACCGCTAGAATCGCGCAGCAGCCACGCATGCACGTCGCATGGCTGCAGCCCACGATTCTGCTTCCTCCGGCCGTCGCCTGCTTAGCCTGCCACCGCCCCGGCCTACCCTGACTATTGCCCGAACCGCCGGACTCCTTCTTCTCCATCGTCGCCCACATAGGCTCGACGCGCAGGGCATGGTGAGGATGTGCGCTCCGGCTGTGGCTGCAAACCCTAGGATTTGTGCCTGCTGCAGCTGTGCCGTCTCCCACCGATCGCCGCCGATGCTGCTTCCCACCCCGGAGCCTCGCCGTCACCACCTGCCACCACCGATGCCATTCGAGGGGAGAGAGCACGACCCCGTTGCGCGCACGCAAGGCTGCGCAGGGTCCCTGCACCCGCATGGAACCTAGGGTTTCGCCATGCCGCCCGCAGCCCTCGCGCCCAAGCCAGCTTCGAACACTGTCCCGGCATTGCCTTCGTCCCTCATGCCGTCGTCCCGGGGTGCGCTGCACTTGCCTGGTGATAAACACTCACTCTGCGCATTTTACTGATGGGTTTATGTTTAGA
>JAPKLW010003882.1:0-33538 GCA_026898455.1 Plectranthus barbatus
ATAACTTATAAGCTCCCAACAATTACATTGAGAGCAAAATAAGATTATCTTTTCTCAAATGTTTACACCAAACACTTTGAAGGAGCAAATAAATAGTTACAATAAAGAGCATGTATGCATAGCCAAAACCCTCTAGACTTAGCAGACAGTCAAAAACATAATGAAAGGGGGACTCTCCATTACAATGCACAGAGAGTTTCATCATTAGTAGCTTGTTTGGTTACCTGTCAAGCACGGCCTTGGCCATGTCATAGAGAGTACTTTGAACGGATGGGCTGTATACTCCTCCTTTTGTAGGGCCAAAGAATGTGTCAATTAAAGCTTTTTTCACATCCACATATTTCTCCATGAAGTATGATTGTTTTGCAGGGATACTTGAGAGAGACTCATAAGAGTACCTACAGAAAATAAAAGACTGAACAAATGTGAAGCAACTTCTGATTGGAGGGCGTTTATAATGCTACATAGATGGTGGTAAGTGACAGACATCCGTTAAGAATTTATCTGGAGGAAGATCATATGATTCAAGTTCAACTGGCTAATAGATTGCTCAATTTATTCTTTAGTTGAAACCAAGACAGAGGAGTTCACCTCCAAAATGCAGTAACCTCAGTTGCAAATATCCTCTCTCGTGTTTCAGGCAAAATTGTGTACTTGTCCCTAATGAAGCCTTCAAAACCTGACTGTTACAATGTTGAATCTAGTTTGAGATACAGATAGAAAAACAAGTCTGATGGATTCAAGTAACATGGGTCAAGTTCCACCATGTTGATCTGAAATTTAATTCCATAGACACGAAACAAAACCAAGCATTGAAAAAACCCCAAAACTTCAGAATCTGTTTCCATTTCAGCATTACTCACTTGGGTAGTCTTTAGCACTGCTAATCCTTCAACACCAGAAATAACCTGCAGCTTACCAGACTTCCTTACGATGACTTCGGTTGTGTGCTTCTCAGATCCAAGTTTGAAACCTTAAGAAGAACCATTTAGATCAGGTCGAGCAGTTCCACATAAATCCCATCTTTGAAAGAAATCTATAAGCACAATAACATCCTAAATTAACTTACCATGTGCGTGTGGCTGGCCATCAATGCAGATACGTTCCCATGGCTTCTCAATTATGTTGATAATTGCAGCTGAGACCTACGAGGTAAAATCTATATAAAATATATACAACAAAAACTTTGCAAGAATTATAAAAATGTCATTTTTCCTCCTCAAGACATCATATAAATACTATATTTATAAAGAAATTAAACATAAAGTCTAGAAAAAAAAGTTTAATCTCGACCATTATTTTTCTTTAGATGAATGGTATAGATTCATTCATATTTATACATAAATCACCATATCAGTACTCTCTCTATATATAAATATATATAGAGAATGAATCAAATACTAAAAGTGAGAATATGTTAAATAGAAATCAATCTTAACCTTTGATTTTGATGGATTAATGACCATGATTAATTTTTTTCAAATTGACATTTAAAGAGCAGTTATGCAGATTGATCAAACATAATATACAAACTAAAACAAGAATAATCTAGTAACTAAACAAGCATAACATATTAATTAATCAAGCACAGTATCTAACATATTTTATACAAACAAATGAGCATAATATACAAATTAACAAATTATAATATACTAAATAATCAAGCATTATTAACGTTTTAACATTTACTACTTTTTAGCACTTGATCCACTCCTTATATATACATGAGAGAATGAATCAAATGAATTTTTTTATGATGAAAAAAAAATTCTCAATCTTTCAAATTTTGATCAAACGCTCAAGAGGTAATAAATTTCATGTACATTTTAGTGTAATTTATATAGATTATTAGGTAATTAGATTTTACCTTTCATTTTAACTTTAATATGCATTATACAACTACCATATGTGCATTATATTCCTATCGCATATGCATTTTATTTAGAATTATATTTATTTTTAAAAAATGAATAAAATGCATATAACGTACAATATATTGCATATAAACTGCACTAAAATGCATATACGAGATTTATTCGAATTTCTCATCAAAATCCTATTCTAACGTGATCCACCCCCTATATATATAATATGTGATAAAATAAATATTAATATGGATAAAAATTAAATATGTTTTTAAAAAACATATAAATGTTACAATTATATTTTAATATTAAATATAAAATTAAATATTTGTTGAGGCTAAAAGGGCGGGTGTTTAATTACTTTATTTATATTTCCAGTGAGAAGTCATCCATTGCCTTAAAAATTGAAACCCATGTCATATCAGAAACACTATTTGGGCATGATGTTGTCCAGAAACAGTACAAATACATCCAAAAGAATTATTGAAATTGAAATGATGATGTTTCAGTGCTAGAATCTCCTTCCACCCTTGTCATTAGTCTCGTTTGCTTTTGACACAATTACTAATATTTATAAGTGTAGTGGAATTAATATTTTATTAGTGTGAGAAGATTTTTTTCTATTTTAGGAAATGAAACTAATTCCACGGGAATGGACGGAAATGGAAAATGAAACTAATGCCAAGGGACTAAGGGAGTACTTGTCTTTGTCTTATATTCAAGGGATTTTTTCTCTATTCAAAACTTGATATCCATGAAATCGTTCTAACCTCGCAAAATTAAAAGATACATGCCTTAAATATTTTCAACTATTTGAAGCAAAACATTTTTAAGAGTCTATTAGTAGTAGGCAACCCGAGTTCATAGACAATTAATTACCTGATGGTAGAAGGATGTAAAGTGCTTGCCAAGTAGAATGGCAAAGTCTTCCACTGAAAGAGGCTCCTCACATTCTTTAGCTTTCACATACACCTGCATCGCAGATCAGACAACCACAAACACGACATCAGATTTCAATTTCTTGAAGCAAGAGCAAGAAAATCCGACTCACACAATGACTATGATGATGTAATACATCCAAACCCTAATCGATTCTAAATTTCACATTTCCACAAATACAGAAAGAAATCTGTCAATTGATCATTCACAGAATCTCGTCTACAGTTTATAATCCTACCGAAAAACGATTAAGATGCAGAGATCCTCTCGTTACCGTATTTTTCATGGTATCGGTGGCGACGATGTCGGAGTTGTCCGCGCGAGTGTAGGCGGGAAGACAGTCGGAGAGGAGGCTGATGCTTACGTTCCATTCAACGAAATGGTGGCGGCCGTTCGGCTCTCTCCATACTCTGCCGACTCGAACCCTAGATTTGCCGTGGCGCTGCTCAAATTTAACTCCGTCCGCCGCCATCTTTTACTGTTGGAACTCGATCGATCGCGAAATCGGTGGAAAAGATTCCGTACGGGCTCTACCGCTGCTGTACTTATAGTACATACTAATCTGCGCGTAACTGCTACTCGCTGGATAACTGAGTACAATTTCAATTTTAATACCTTTTCATTCTAAATTGATGCGTGCAATTTTCAATTTCATATTTACTAGATTTAAATAATGGATAAATTACCAATTAAATTTTCTTATTTCTAAAATTTTTTCACATTCAATAATAAAATATTAATTTTAATAATTAATTCTACACTCAAAAATCATTATTTCGTAAAAAAAAAAATTGGCACAGAAGAGAAAGAGTACAGTACAAGCACTTTACATCCTTATATATTTAAAATTACAATACAAGAGAATATATTTATTTTCTAATTATAATGTTATCTAGAAAAATATTTTAATATTTAAAACATATAAAATACCAAATGAAGATATACTTATAAAATATAAATTATAAATAAACAAAAATATACTTTTAACTAAAAAATCATATATTATGAATTGCATCAATAAAAAGTGTGATATATTAAATCCATTATCTCTTAATCTCATTATTTTGATATTTTTTACAAATTAATGATTATAATTTTACGATCCTCCCAATTTTTATATATTTAATTCGTATAATTTATGTTATTAAGTACGTACTAGAATTTGAAAATGTGATTGGTGCACAACGCCCAACAAGTTAATGCTCCCTCTTTTCGATTATATGGTCCAGTTTGATTTTGCACGTTTGTTAAAAAATATTTAATATTCAAACAAACTTCCAACATTACTCTTATTTAAAGTATTAATTAACCTCTCATTTTCATAATATTACATTTAATATTCTCTTTTTATAAAGTTATTTAGGGGTATAATTATAAATTACCAAAGAAAAACAATACCAATTAGTATAGAAATTAGACTATATAATTGAAACACTCCAAAATAGTAATTCGGACCAAATAATTGGAACTGATGGCGTAATTGAAAAATACCATGAGTTTAGTTGATATATTTATTCAAGCATGTACATTTTTTTTTCTAGAATTTTAATGAGATAGTTTTCAAACTATTGTAATATATAAAATAGATAATGTTAATTGATATAATATAGTGCCCGAATTTACTACTTCAACACGCAAGTGTTAAAGATTCATCAGAGTATAACACCATGATGTTAGAGTGCGGTGTTAAAGAGTAGTGCATATCGGAATAATTTTCTGGGTAATATTTCTATTCCCCAGAGTGCCTTGCGGCAAAAAATAATTTCACTATATAAACGAAGTTTACACTAGAGAAATAAAAAATAAATAGCTTAGCTCCTTCTCGGTTCACTCCCTTGAAGAAACTTCGCTATACATAGACGTTAAAACAACACTTATGAACAACGTACTAACAATCTACGCACAAGGCTAAACCACGACTCCATCGTATGAAGCACCTTTTCGGAGATGAATTCCATCGAGAGAAAGCTGGTTGTGAGAGTTTGAAAGTACGTGCAAGGCAGGACCGATTTGAAGAGAATATATCTTTGAATATTGTAATCGCTCAAATTCTCCAGACCTCGATCTGCCCTTTTATTCTTACTTGGAGCACTCGTCGATCATGCCCACTTCCCCACTCCCCAGTTGTGGTTGACGTGGCCCATGACCTTCTTTCCACTTCCATTTGATTATTTGAATCCCCTACAAGACTCACGTGGATATGAATTTATTGTGGAGGTGCTCCCATATTATTTAGGACCTGTAAAACAACTTAAAAACGAAGCAAAATCATTCACTATAAAATAGGGGTTAGTGGTTTTAATTTTGAAGCACCCCCAATTATTTAGGAACAAGTAAAAATAATAATAATATATAATAATGTAAGGTTATGAATAATAATATACACGATCCCTGGTATTTAGGATCTAGTAAAAATCGAAATTAGGGTTTAGATAAACATCCCTAAAAAATAGGACACGATTACAACCGATGTGTCACAGCATGAAAGGGTAAGTATAACACTAAAGTGTCAAAGTGTAAGTGTTAGACTTTGGAAAAGTCTAACACTGACACCAAAAATCTTCCCCTTAAACTTATCCTTCCTGTTGCCATTCCTAAAAACAAACTTCGCATGTATCAACCATGATAAATATTCAAAAAACCAAACATATGGATCAACCATAATACAAAGAATAAATATGGACCAGTCATGATAAAGAAAACCAAAGGATGCATCAATAAAGACCAAAAGATTACAGGGGTTAAAAACGAACTCCCCATGAATCTTAAACTTCCTGCAACCATACATGGTCTAACCATGATAAAATCCAACAAAACTTATAGTTCATCCATAACAAACATCCAACATAATGGGTCAATCATAACAAACATAGGTAAAAACCAAACATGGATCATTCACGACAAAATACTCAATGAACAAACCATATGAAGCTGTGATTGGTAAGCTTAAACATCAAAGTGTCAAATTGTGATGTTTATCGACACCGATAATCTCTCCCTTAAGCTTATCATTCCAACTTCCATTCCGAAGCCTTCCATCTTCCATTATAAACCACAATAACCACGAGAAAATATGTAGTAGCCATCCAAACATACCAAAGATGGAAACAAAACCAATGGATCAACCATCACAAGTCTCACTATAGGTGTCAGAATGTCTCCCCCTGAATGGTGGCTGGATGGAAAGCTTACTCCAATTCTTTTGTTTGCTGCAGAACATCTTCCATTTTTGTAAGTTGTGATAGTTGTTTAAGTGCAGTCAGTTGGGTGGAAGAGAGTCTCGCTTCAGCATTGTCACTATCATCACTCATAGCGTAGGGGATATTCTTGAATCTCTTGTGAGAGTGGGCCAGAGTTTGCTTGAACACCAGATGTGTTGGATTAGAAAATAGATCTTTCATTCGAGTTTAACACGTTGATGTTTCGGACATTGTCACTGCACACAAGATGTTAGTAATAACAATTTGACATAAGTGAAGGAGGAACCTTTACCAATGCGGTAGATGAAATCAGCTTGCTCTTCTATGAGAACGGTAGCATTCTTAGTTGAAGTCCATCTTTTGGCCTTGGCGTCTCTCTTACATTGTACACATGAAGGTTCCACAAAGATAAAATGAACACTTCTAGTCCTTTTCAACATTTGAAGTCCTGCAACAACATCTGGTTCCGAATGAGATCTCGTTCTTGAGGATGTTGTAGTGTGTAGTTAACTATCTGCATGTGTGTTCTCCTTTCTTTTTCTTTTCAGTTTCATTAGTTGAATCTGATGATCCTTTTTCAATCTTCTTCCCTTTCTTGTCAATTTCTAAATCATGCTCAGAGCTTTCACCAGATCACGCATATCCACTTTATAATTGGCATCCGATGCAGTTTCATCGAACGAGTCAAAATCTAACATGTTAGTGTCAGAGTCATGGTCAGAAACATTTCTGACATCGCCGTCTCCATGATTATCAAGGTTGATAGAGTTTTCAGATTCTCTGGGCAAAATCTCTTCAAAGGAAGGTGTCTTCCGAATTTCTGCAATCTCAGCATCAAATGTTTGCCTCTTCATCAAACTTTCTAACACCTGAGTGTCAGACTGTGGATTGAGTAGCTTAAGATCTGGGTTAACATCAAATTTGGTGGGAGTAGCAGTTGAATAGATATGTTTTTTTTGTTTGAGGAGGGTTTGGAATTTTCTCTTTCGTGGGTACTTGTAGCAAAGTTTCAGTAGGGTGTTTAGGTAATGGAGGTGGTAGTTCTTTGGATTTTGGACTTGAAGAATTAAAGACAGTAACACCTTTTGGATTCACATCAGAGAAGAGATCTTCTTGTTTGAATGCCATTAGTTGATCAAGTGACTCACTGAATTTCTTGAGATCTTCCGGAGTTTTCTCAGATTGACGGAGGGAAGCATCAAACACTAGAGAGTTGTTGAGAGAGAACCTGCAACACTAGCACTAGAGAGAAAAAAACGAACACCCGTATTAATATAATAAATACGAGGTTATCCAAACCTGGATTCCTCAAACCGTATGAGTTGAGGTGAAAAATGATGAGCAATAGTTGTTAGTGGATTAGAAATTTTTATAATTGGTGTGCAAAAGAAAAAAAAGCTCTTAGAAAAAGTGATAGATGTCCTTATAAGCTCAAGAATTTATTTATTTTTATCAATATGAGCATAAAAGGATTGTGTGAAAAAAAAGAGAAGAAAAATGAATAAAGGAGCATTGGGTTTGTTTTGAATATTATAGGAGATGGGTGGAAATCGATAGATGGTGGTTTAGATTGGTTGAGGTGCGCAACTCAATTGATATTTAGTCAATTAGCCATATTTCCCTAGCTTTCACTAAAAGCCTACATTAAAACAAATGAAAAAGTCCTTTCTGATTCTTGAATAGTGTACACATTTGAGCAGTGGAGATTCTAGAAATTTTGCAAGCCTATGGTAGAAATTTCTTCATACATGTTGTGAGTGATTTCATTGAAAAACCAACACTTGAGTGATGAGCGAGATACACTTTCTTGTGAGGTTCTTCCAAAGTTTACTCATTGTCTTTCTTGATTAGGATTGTTTGTGTAAAGTGGAAATTTCATTCTTGGATTGTGATGAATCTTGTTAAGCATTGCACACTGATTACATGAACACGAGATTTATTCTTGTTAGGATTTTTGTTAGAGAAATCCTTCCTTACTTTTTGTGTTTTGGTGGGTCAAAGATTGTAAGCCATCTTAGTCAGTTTTTCAGAGTCTAAAGTTTTAAATTGTAATCCTTGTATAGGATCGATTGAGTTGTAATAGAACTTAGACTGAAGACCGAGCAAAGGAGAATGATCGAGAACTAACTACATGCACGCCCTGAAACTTGGTTTTCACCAAGTACAACCTTAACCGAAACTGAGTTGGAGCACTCAGTATAAGGTCTACCATACTGACCAGGAGAAGTCAGTATGAGGGCTTCCCCGTATTGACTAGGAGAAGTCAATATGAGGGTTTTCCATACTGATCAGGAGAAATCAATATGAGGGCATTTTCCATACTGATTGTGGACAGTCCGTATGAGGGTCTTCCATACTGACCTTAGGAAGTCAGTATGAGGGCTAAGTTGTACTGACCTTGGAAAGTCAGTATAAGAGCCCCAATCTTTAAATCTCGAGCTATTCGAAAGATATCAAAGCTCAGTCAGACTTAGGCATTTATATATGCCCAACTGTAAGTCAATACGAGATTATCCAAACCTAGATTCCTCATACTGAGAACTTAGACTCACATAAAGTTTAGTGTATGGTACAATTAAATCGTTAGCACAAGTGTAAGTCAATACGAGGTTATCCAAACCTGGATTCCTCAAACCACATTTATAGATGTAAATATCAGACATTACAAGGTAATCATGATCATCTAAGATATAACAAACTCATCCAACAACATGCAAATATCAAAGTTTTGACTTATTCCTTTTCAAAGATTCATAAGGGATCATTTCAGTACATTGTCTTAGATAACCATATCCATTAAATGGCATGATGTGCTCTCAGTTTTAATAAACAAATTTTTGGAATGTGCTATTATCTCAACCATATTCTCTGATGTCCAATTAAAACTATTATGTTGGAGATATTTAGGAGCAAAAGAATCAAGAGAGATACATTTACTTTCACAAAGGTTAAAAACTCATCATTCACAAAATCATTTCTAATTATAATCAAATTTGAATGATGAACCTTTTGAAACTTTCTACACAACCTTTTAAGCCAAGAAAACATAACATATTTTACTCTCATAACTTCAACTCTAACACATCTAGAAAAGACACAAACAACATATATATTTTCATCAAAACTCTCAAAATCAATTAACTCAATTAAATTCATGTATATTAACTCAAAGAAATTTGCAGTATAAATCGTGCTCAATATAGAATGAGATGACCTTGTCCGCTTACCTTTCAGACAAGAGTCACAAACCTTATCAATTTTGAATGTTAGTTTAGATATTCTTTTAACATTGGTATGTTTGAAAATCTTTCGGAGGCTTGTAACATTTATGTGACCGATCTTTTGGCGCCATATGCCATCTTCATCAGGCTTGATTTAGGATGATTTATGATCTTGATCGACCTGATAACATTGTTAAAGGATAAGGGTCCTTGAAAATCTAGTATCTTGATCTCTGCATGGCAGATTGCTTTTTTTTGTGAAATCAGGACCTGCTTCCGCTTTTTTTTACTTCGACTGTGACTGCTCACCTTTTTGTCAGAACGACAGCTTGATCAGTCTGAGGAATCTAGATAGGTTAGTCGGAGGAATCAAGACTAAAGTCTTGGGTTTCAGACTTTAAGGAATCTCCAATCCTTTAAGTCCGGTCTTGTTAGTACCATTCCTCAGACGATTCTCTTTGTCTCTATGTGTGTGGATTGGAACTAAGATTCCATTTTGGTGTCGTCAGGCTAGCAAGTCCATGTTGACTGATGTCATGAGTCTGAACTTCGATCCCCAAACTGGCAAGTTTGATATTCTGAGACTGGTGAGTTCTAGAATCCAGATTAGTCAGCCCCAGACCAATAAATTCCAATATTGACATAGTCTAAAACTTGTCAGTCCCAGACTGATAAGACCAAGACCAAGACTGATCAGTCCCATACTGAACATTCAGTCTCTTTGAAACCTTTGCATAATTTGACTGATTCTTCAGTCTGTGTTCAATCAGTTTCAAATACAACTCGATAAAAAATATCTTACAAGACTTTACATTTAAATCAAATTTAAGCTAATCTAAATACTTCTAGGCTGGTTAGACCTTTGACCTTTGACCTACCAAAATAAAATTAATAAGAAAATACTGGTTGGTAATTCGGGTACCTTTGTGGTAAATTCCCGATGTGAAATATTTAATTTTGTCATAATTAAATATCAACAACTTAATCTAAGCAAAGAGTAGATGATTGTGGTATATTTATTTTCTCAAATTCGAATTCCGGTGAGTGAGAAATAAGTCCACGAAGTGACACAGTTGGTGGAATTATTACATGAAGTGAACATGTAATAAATGAGTATCCCACATTGATTAAATAAAGTAATTAATCTATTTTTAAATACCTTAATGGTTGAGGTGTGTAATAAACAAGTGTGCAGTGTATGTGGCACCTGGTGGCTCGCCTTGCGCTGCCGCCGCCGCTCGCCCCAGCCTATGGCCTCAGCGAGGCCGCTGGCCGAGTGCCCGTGCCCGTGCCCGATTCACGACCCCAGTCCTGAATCTGGCTCGGCTCGGTCTTGATTCTTGGTTCTTGGAAATTGATCTTTGGGCTCTTGGGTCCTTTGCTTGCTTGGTCTGCTGTGCCTTATCTTTTTGGCACTTGAAGTCAGCCTGCAGGCTCGACACATGGACGGTCGACGTGGCTAGACCAGTCGACGTGGTGCACACTATGCAGGTGATGTGGCTGATGAGTCAGCCACGTGACATTTTGCACATGTTGAAATTGCACACAAGTTGTAACGGCTAAGCCATTGATTGGCGTCGGTTACTCCCGTGTCTCACACCTATAACGACTCCAACCTTGATGGAGAGATAAGCTCCCCCTGGTGGAACATGTCTATAAATAGGCATGCTAGAGTTGTCCCCTGTGTGGTGAACATCCGACATCAGACAAAGCTCACATAGCCAGATATTCCAACATTTCCCTCATATTACTGCATCTTTTTCGTTGTTCTTAAGCAACTCAATTTCACCTTCATTCAGTTTGCTGGAGCCTTTGTGATTTGCAGTCCTGCCTCATAAAGGATGAAGCCCT
Organism: Plectranthus barbatus; assembly: GCA_026898455.1. Classification (NCBI taxonomy): domain Eukaryota; kingdom Viridiplantae; phylum Streptophyta; class Magnoliopsida; order Lamiales; family Lamiaceae; genus Plectranthus; species Plectranthus barbatus. The sequence continues at coordinate 11,077 of JAPKLW010003882.1, forward strand.
TTTACCTTTGGGGACGATCACCGGTTAACGAGCACTACGTTGGTGAATTCGTCTTGTGGGAAGAGGACTTCCTCGACTCAGCTAATTTGTTTCTTTTATTTATTTTATTTATTTAATATTGTTATTTTTATTTGTTCTTGTACTACAGTACTTGCAGTACTACTTGTAAAAACTTGTTGTACTAGACTTTATTTCATGTTGTGTTTTCAGTCCTGTTCCACAGATCTTATATCCAACAATCGCAAGACGAACTGCTCTACTTCTCAAAATCTAAGATGGCTGATCTCACTCTCAATGGTGCCGGAGGAAGCAACTCCAACAATGGACGTCAACTCCCTCCGAATGCCCAAGCCGACAAGCCCTTCAAATTTGGAAGAGTGGACTTCAAGACGTGGCAACAAAAAATGCTATTCTACCTCACTGCTCTAGGATTGACTGCCTACTTGAAGGAAGACAAGCCCAAGCTTGCCGATGATGAGACCGACAACAACAAGAAAATTGCTTTTGACAATTGGTGCCATAGCGATTTTCTTTGTCAAAATTTTTTATTAAATTGTCTAGTTGATCCTTTGTACACCGTGAATTGTAATGTAAACACCGCTAAAGAACAATGGGAACAACTACAAAGAAAATACAAGACGGAGGACGCGGGTACTAAGAAGTATGTCGCGGCCAAGTATTTGTCATACCAAATGGTTGACAATAGATCGGTGGTGGAACAAGTGCAAGAGTTTTAACTCATTTTGCATAATATTCACACCGAGGGAATATTACTCCCCGATGCCTTCAATGTGGCTGCGGTCATTGAGAAGTTGCCTCCTTCGTGGAAGGACTTCAAGAGCTACCTTAAGCATAAGCAAAAGGTTAAGTCTCTTGAAGATTTGGTTGTCAAGCTTCGTATTGAAGAAGACAACCGAAAGGTGGATCCTGAGCCTAGAGCTATGGATGCCAAGATAAATTTGATGGAAAGTGTTGGTCCATCAAAAAAAAGGAAAATATCCAACCCGTCGAACAAGGGAATTGTGATACAAGAACCTAAGTTCATGGGTGTTTGCTACAATTGTGGCAAGAATGGGCATATGGCGAATCAATGCAAAAATCCTAAGAATAAAAATAAAGGCAAAACAAAGATGAATGCCATCAATGTTGAACCCGATAATGATTGGGATGATAACTTGTGTACCGTGGTTTCCGAGGTTCACCATATTGACAATCCATGTGAATGGTTTGTTGAAACAGGCGCAACATGTCACGTGGCTTCAAATAGGAGTGTGTTTGTCTCCTACAAGTCACTTGAAGGAAGAAAGCTCCATATGGGCAAACAAGCTTCCTCAGATGTGGTTGGAGTGGGCAATGTTGTGCTCAAACTCACTAGTGGCAAGGATTTGACCTTGAAGGATGTGCTTCATGTCCCAGACATCCGTAAAAACCTCGTTTCTGGCTCTTTACTTGTAAATCATGGAGTTAAACTTGTATTTGAGTCTGAAAAGTTTATCTTGTCAAAGTTTGGAAAATTCCTTGGTAGAGGTTATCTCGCCAATGGTGTTTTCAAGTTGAATGTAATGGCACGGCGCCTAGCCGGAAATAATATCAATAAAGTTAAATCTATTTCTTCTTATTTGATTGAGTGCTCTTCGGTTGATAAGTATAAAGCTTGCCTAGTGGCAAAAGGCTTTAAACAAAGAGAGGGAGATGATTTCTTCAATACCTATTCACCTGTGACTAGGATCAATCTATTAGGATGCTTATAGCGATTGCTGCTTTGCACAATCTCAGAATACACCAAATGGATGTGAAGACAGCCTTCTTAAATGGAGAGCTAGAAGAAGAAATCTATATAGATCAACCCGAAGGATTTGTAGTACCCGGACAAGAGAGAAAGGTATGCAAATTGGTTAGATCCTTATACGGTCTTAAACAAGCACCCAAGCAGTGGCATGTTTGATTTGACAATGCGATGTTGTCAAATGGATTCAAGTATAACAAATGTGACAAATGTGTGTACTACAAAGGCACGTTTGACAATTTTGTGATTGTCTGTCTCTATGTAGACGACATGTTGATCATGGGTAGAAATCAACAAATAATTGTTGATACTAAACGAATGTTGGAGAAGAACTTCGACATGAAAGATATGAGTGTGGCAGATGTGATTCTTGGAATCAAAATCATACGACAACCTAATGGAATTGTCCTATCACAATCTCACTACATTGAGAAAGTGTTAAGGAAATTCGATGCTAATGATAGTTCACCAGCCAAAACACCACTAGAGCTCAATGTTCACTTTGTTAAGAACAAAGGTGACCTTGTTGGTCAAGAGGAATATGTAAGGGTCAATGGTAGTCTAATGTATTTGACTAACTGTACTAGACTAGATCTTGCATATGCGGTGAACAAATTGAGCAGATACACGAGCAATCCCAGTAGTGATCACTGAAAGGCTCTTGTAAGAATTTTGAGATACTTGAAGTATACTCTTAACTTGGGTTTGCATTATACAAGTTTTCCACCTGTACTTGAAGGGTACAGTGATGCAAATTAGATCTCTGACTCAATGACTCCCACTCCACAAGTGGATACGTGTTTACGATTAGTGGGGGACAGTGTCGTAGAAATCCATGAAACAAACCTGTATAGCTCGTTCCACGATGGAATCCGAGTTCATTGCTTTAGATAAAGCAGGTGAAGAAACAGAATGACTTCGACACTTTCTAGAGGATGTTCGTTGTTGGAAGAAGCCTGTGTCATCAGTGATGATTCACTGTGATAGCCAAGTGGCTATTGGTCGATCACAAAATAATATGTACAATGGGAAGTCGAGACATATACGTCATCGACATAATACCGTTAGACAATTGATCTCAAATGGTGTGATATCTATTGATTATGTGAAATCAATTGATAACCTTGCGGATCCGCTAACCAAAGGGTTAAACCGAGATCAAATGAATAAGTTGCTTCAGGGAATGGGACTGAAATCCACAATATTAATGAGTGTAGTGGATACCCAACCTAGATGATTGGAGATCCCAAGAACTAGGTTCAATGGGACAACTAAACTACACAAGTTCGAGTGATAACACCGACAAGATAATGTCTTCTCTAGTGGCGATGCCTTAGAAAATGACTTATCTACCATTCCCTAAAGATAGCAATTGAGGTGTTATGATCCTGCATGTGGTATAGGTTAAGTCCGAAGTGACTTTTAATGACTCCTGAAACCTCGTGATGGTTGAGCTTGACAGGAATGCTCGGAATAGGAGGTCACCTATATAAGTGGAAGTGGAGGCCGTTTCAAATGAACACTTATGAAACCAAAGGGGGTGTCCATGGCCCGTAATGGAACCAAACGTGAGAACGAATGGAGGTTGAAATGTTAATGTTTCAATGTTGTTATATCGATACACACAGTGGAGGATTAGTTCAAGGTACCCCTACCACTAAGCCGCCAGTGTGCCGGATGACATTGGAGATGAACGGTTCAAAGCCATAAGCTACCTGTTCAGGTGCATTAACATCTCTCGAAACTGAGTTGGCTATGCATCATGCATTTCAGCATTTCCACTCGTGGGGAGATTTTTGGTAATTCGGGTACCTTTGTGGTAAATTCCTGATGTGAAATATTTAATTTTGTCGTAATAAAATATTACCAACTTATTCTACGCGAAGAGTAGATGATCGTGGTATATTTGTTTTCTCAAATCCAAATTTCGGTGAGTGAGAAATGAGTCCACGAAGTGACACGGTTGGTGGGATTATTACATGAAGTGAACATGTAATAAATGAAGTATCCCACATTGGGTCCTTGGCTTGCTTGGTCCGCTGTGCCTTATTTTTTTGGCACTTGAAGTCAGCCCGCGGGCTCGACACGTGGACGATCGACGTGGCTAGACCAATCAATGTGGTGCACTCTATGCATGTGACGTGGCTGATGAGTCAGGCACGTGACATTTTGCACATGCTAAAATTGCGCATAAGTTGTAACGGCTAAGCCATTGATTGGCGTCGGTTACTCCCGTGTCTCACGCCTATAACTACTCCAGCATTGATGGAGAGACAGGCTCCCCCTGGTGGAATATGTCTATAAATAGGCATGCTAGAGTTGTCCTCTGTCTACTGAACATCCGATATCAGACAAAGCTCACTTTGCTAGATAATACAACATTTCCCTCATATTGCTGCATCTTTTTTGTTGTTCTTAAGCAACTCGGTTTCACCTTCGTTTAGTTCGTCGGAGCCTTTGTGATTTGCGGTGCTGCCTCGTAAAGGACAAAGCCGGTTTACCTTTGGGGATGATCCCCGATTAACGAGCACTACATTGGCGAATTCGTCTTGCGGGAAGAGGACTTCCTCGACTCGGCTGATTTGTTTATTTTATTTATTTAATATTGTTATTTTTATTTGTTCTTGTACTAGTAGTACTTGCAGTACTACTTGTATAAACTTGTTATACTAGACTTTATTTCCTACAGTGTTTTCATTCCTGTTTCACAGATCTTAATATCCAACAATACTAATATCAAATTCCCTAACAAAAATATTGATAACTTATCCTACATTTCTAATATCGCACTTACTCCATCCAAATGCATGATTTTTAAATAAAAATAAAAATAATTTAACTTATTCTACCCACTAATACAAAACACTTTTGTCTTTAACTTAGAGCCAAAATAGTTAAAAGTATCGTCTTAATTATACTTAGTAGACATAAGTTCGAAATATAATAAATATATGATAGAGTAAAATTAAATAATGTACTTTATTTGAAAAAAGACTTCAAAATTGACTAATTGTTTGCCAAATTGAGCTCAATTTTTAATGGGAAGGTCTTGGGTTAGGCAGACCTAAACGATTTAGGCGGGTTTTATCCATTAACCCAAGCCCAAACCCATATAATATACCTTAATTGGGATTAATAAACCTTACTTTGGGATGGGTCAACCCATTTGGGTAGGATAAAACCCGCCTAAACCGTTTAGGCCTGCCTAACGCAAGTTTTTGTCATTTTTAATTACTTAGTTTACCTCAAACTTTAGAATTATGATCAGATAGTTTTACTTCTGATCATTTAAAAACGTCACTCATCAAACATATGAATATATTATTTAATTACATTGTGAGATATTTAAAATTTTAATTAAAATTAGTCATGAACTTTAACCCTAGTCAAGTTCTTTACAGGCTACATGGGCGTGCCTTCTCATTGCTAGCATGTGTTATTTTGTAAATAGTGAAATTTATTAATGCTTATTTTCATTATTATAAATTGTAAAATTATTCAAAATATCATATATATTTAAGAAATATCCACCACATCATTCTGACATTTTTTAGAATTTTGTTATTAGTTTTTCATAAAAAATAAGATTGATTGAGACATTTTTGTTGAAATATAATTTGTAGTGAAATTGGTAGAATTAAATATTATGGAACCGAACTACAAAATTAAAAAAAAAATTTAATAAAAAAATATAAAAAGAAGAAAAATAAATGGGTTTGTGTCGCGGAGGCGACACTAATTGGGCCCCACTAAAAATATATATATAATATATATAATTTCAGGCCCGATCTATGTCATGCGATATCGCAATCTTTGTTGGTCGATGTCATCAAAATTAGGGGTGTGCATGGTCCGGTTTGGCCGGTTTAAGGGGCAAAGTACGGACCAAACCAATAGGTACGGTTTGAAATTTTTACAAACCAAACCAGCCAAATAATTATTTCAAACCAAATCAGCCGAACCATATTAAAACGGTTTGGTTCGGCCGGTTTAAACGGTTTGAAGATTATTCAACTAATAATATTGCAAACAATGAAATTTATATATCAATTTAATTATTAAACATTAATAAAAGAATATACACAAAATAAAACTAATATAAATATATCTTGCTTGTCATTAATTATAAATAGGACACAAGTAATAAATAAATGATGTTATATTTGCAAGAAACAATTAAATATAAGTTGATTTATAGGATTGCAATTCGAAAGAATATAAGCATTTGACATATATATCAATATAATTGATATTTTAGCTTTCTATCAAATAATATTTTATTATCATTATTATATTTAAAATTATATTATTTATACGGCCGGGCCGAAACGACCGGTTTTATCCTTCAAACCGTCGGCCAAACCAAATCGTCCGGTTTGAGATTTTTCAAACCAACCCGACCAATCATTTTACTCAAACCAGCCAAACCGATCAAATTGATTTGGTTTGGCCGGTTCGGTCGGTTTCGGCCAAACCGTGTCCACCCCTAATCAAAATGACACCGACCTATTTTAATTTTTTTTCTATTATTTTAAGTTTATAATTTGATAATCACTATTCTAATTATATCATTGATTTCATGCAAAAATGATTTTAATAAAAAAACTGACATTTCTTGAATGAGTTTAATATTTTTAGCATTTTATTTTGTGTTTAGTTATTTTGGATATTTAAAATATTTTTCCACTTTTGCAAATCCCACTCTTAGTTTTTAAATTTTGTGTTAAATTTTATTTTTAATTATATATAAATTGTGAGAGAAAATTTTTGAAGTACACTTTTTCGCTATTTTGCATTCACAAGAAATACTTCCTATGTTATCAAAACATTCAAGAAATGACCTAATAGACATATTTCTGACATATGCGTAAAATTCTAGTGCATTTTTTTTATTTATTTTTTTTAAAAAAAGATGTAAAAACTGAATTTCAATTTAGTTTTGATTGCATTGATTTTTTAAAAATGAAAAAGTGGTGCCCACACAAGAATAAAAGTTGTAAAGGTGATGGCGACTTGAAATTAAAAAAAAAGTTGTCCCGACTACACACACAAAAAATCATACAAGTCGAGACCGGACACAATGCCGACTATCCAAGCACGATCCCAACCAACGATGCCGACTTGTACCAGAATACTTGAACATGACAGAGTTTGAATCAATTTTGCCCTTGTTTTGTTTTTATTAGAGCATCTTCAGCTCTACTGCATTCTCAAAACAAAACTCAAATTTTTAGTATTTTATGCTCCAATCCTACACCAAATAGCATCTCATTTTGAGTTTTTTACTCTCTCTCCTCCCCGATTTGCAAATATGCGATTTAATGTTGCTACTGCATTTTTGTTTCTTATTTACTGTTTAATCCTTCACGATTGATTTTCTACTATTTTGTCTTTTTCATTTATTGTTTTGCTGCTCACTTTACAAAATTGCAAATTTTCTTATTTTTTTAATTGCAAATTTTCTTATTGTTTCTGCTGCTCACTTTGCTACTGTCATTTGTTATTTTTTAAATTTAACAATTTTTAAATTATGATTTTTAAAATAATTTTCTTTTTTAGTAAATGGATATTAAAATAATAATTATACAATTAAAAATGTAGAATTCAAATAGAGATCAACTACCACACAACAATTTTAAATATTAGAAAATCAGAAAAGTCAGTTACATTGCAAATTAAGAAAATACATAAGAACTTTAAAATAAATCTTCAATTCATAACTATATTAATAATACTAGCATTTCACCCGTGCATTGCGCGAAATCATTATACTCTTATTAAATATTATTAGAAATACCATATTTTTTTAAGATTTAAGAGACCACTAAGTCTATTGAAATACTAAATTTATTATAATATATCGTGGTATCGTAATACAAAGATTACAACTATATCGTAAATTAATTAAGAATTTTTTTCTTAATCTTACAGTTCATTTGTCTTGATTTCAAAATGTATTTGAAAAATACTTGGATTCTACGATAAACATATTCTATTTTATACTTTCTTCAAATCATTTTTTTTCTAAAAATTAACTTTGATTTTTTTTATCCTCCTCTCAATAGTGCTCCTCATTTATTGATCACTTCTATAAATTAGTTTCCACAATACTTTCTTGAAAGTGTGAATTGATAGGGTTTTTCCACACAAAATAAAGTTTTGTTCATGCATTTAAATAGAGAACAAAAAGATCTCAACATATCTAAACAAATTTAAAGATATACAAGGAATAGGAAAAACCCTAGATATGAAACTATCTAAATCTAATATATGAATATTCTATCATCCCCCCTCAAGTGATAGGGTCGTAGCATCAACAATCCTGAGCTTGCTGCGGAAAAATTCAAAGAGTGGTCGGGGAAGCGCCTTGGTGAAGATATCTGCCAGCTGTCGATCTGTAGGAACAAATTCGGTGACTAAGCACTTGCGTTCGACAAGTTCGCGCACGAAATGATAATCAATATCTATGTGTTTAGCGCGCTTGTGTGCAATAGGATTCTGAGTTAGGATGATGGCGCTCTTGTTATCACAGAAAATGTGTGGTGGCCGCACTAGGGGGAGGCGAAGTTCACGTAACAGAGAGGATAGCCAAACAATCTCGGTGGCAGTATTTGCAAGCGCACGATATTTGGATTCACAGGTAGACCGAGCAACGGTGGGCTGTTTCTTGGCACTCCAGGAGACTAAATTTCCAGCCAAATAAATGGCATACCCATAAGTCGAGCGGCGGGTGTCCGTGCATCGGGCCCAGTCGGCGTCAGAGTAAGCAATTAAATCATAGGATGGTTGGCGAGAGAATTGAAGACCGTGAGAGAGCGTCCCTTTAACATAACGAAGAATTCTTTTGACAGCTTGGTAATGATCTGAAGTAGGTGACTTCAGGAACTGGCTGGCGAGGTTGACGACGAAGGAAAGATCCGGACGGGTGATAGTAAGATATTGAAGAGCACCGACGATCAAGCGATAAGTGGTAGCATCATCCAGCATATCACCTATTTGTGTTAATGTCTGACCGGCGGCGAGTGAAGTGGCAACGGGCCGCGCATCCAACATATCTGTGCGAGCAAGGATATCGCTGGCGTATTTAGCCTGAGAGAGAAGCAAACCGTTGTTTGTGTATGTAACTTCCAGGCCGAGGAAGTAATTTAGCTTGCCCAAGTCTTTGATGGCGAATTCAGAGTGAATCTTGGAGATAAAAGCTGATATGTGGGACGGACTGTTACCTGTGAGAATAATATCGTCGACATAGACAAGTCAATAAATACGAGTTGGGTCGGAAATATAAATAAATAATGAAGTATTCGATTTGCTGCAGATAAACCCAGAAGCAAGAAGAAAGGCGTTGAGGCGTTGAAACCAAGCACGAGGTGCTTGTCGGAGGCCGTAGAGAGCTTTCTTGAGGCGACAAACATGATTCAGAAAGCGAGAATCAACGAAGCCTGGAGGCTGCTGCATATAAACAGGAGAGGTGGGAATGCCATTTAGGAAGGCGTTTTTCACATCAAGTTGATGGAGAGACCAAGAACTAGCGATTGCAATTAAGAGAATAATGTGAATGGTAGACGCTTTGACCACCGGACTGAAAGTATGAGAGAAGTCGAGACCCGAAATTTGAGAAAATCCTTTAGCGACGAGACGAGCCTTGTGTCGCTCAATGCTGCCATCAGATTTATACTTTGTCCGAAAAACCCATTTGGAGCCGACGATGTTAGTGTTCGGAGGCGGAGGAAACAAATCCCAAGTGTGATTGTTGTGAAGAGCGGACAGCGGACATTTCCTCCAACATTGCGGCTAGCCAAAGCGGATTTTTAGCAGTCAATTTGAAGCCTTTTGGTTTAGAGGCCAAGAGAAGTGCGTGATGTAGGGCAGTGGAGGCATAATATGCCAAATGACGGGGTTTGAATATCCCTGCACGTGCTTGAGTAACCATGTGGTGCCCGGATGGAGCAGCAGGCGAATGTGGTTCAGGAGCTGGATCGGGCGTGGGCTGAGGAATAGGTGCAGGAACGTGCGGTGGTTGAGGTGCAGGTGTACTAGCTAATGAGGAATACATGCAGATAGAGCAGAGGGTGAGGTGATTCAGTGACGATTGGGGCTGGTGGCGAGGTTGATTATGCCGAAGTTGGAGCCGAAGGGACGAGTGCCGAGGGCTCAAGAAAAATAGAAATATCCAAAGCTGACAGAGGAGCAACAGGAGATGAGCGAGCTATGGGGTAGTTGAACTCGTCGAATCTTGCATGGCGTGTAATGTATATGCGCCCGGTGGACTGATCAAGACATAGAAATCCTTTGTGATGTGAAGAAAAACCAATGAATACGCAGGGAACACTCCGGGGCGAGAATTTGTTGGTGGCATAATCACGGAGGCAGGGATAGATGCGGCATCCGAATGGATGAAAATTTTCGTAATCTGGAGGCATTCCAAATAAGAGCTAAAACGGAGACGAGCCACCTAGTATAGAAGACGGGACTCGGTTGAGGATATAAGTTGTCGTAGAAAATGCTTCGACCCACATATTCATGGGAAGATAAGATTGGAAGAGCATCGTCAATCCAGTCTTTGTGATTTGCCGATGTTTACGTTCGGCACGCCCATTCTGTGAGGGTGTATATGGGTAGGAGCGGCGATAGAATTCCCTTATTCTGAAAGAATTGCTGGACGACATTACATGTGAACTCAGTGCCACCATCACTTTGAAATATCTTAATAGACCGAGAGAATTGATTATCAACAAGAGTTGTGAAAGTCTGCAAGATAGAAAAAAATTCGACTTGTGCACCAATGAACATAGCCAAGTGAAACGACTAAAATTATCAACGAATATCACATAGTAACGGAATGAACCATGAGAAGTGATAGGGTCAGGACCACATAAGTTGCAATGAATTAAATCTAAAACATGCGATGAGCGCTTTTCATTTAATGAAAAAGACAAACGAGAACTCTTAGCAGCTTGACAAGAAGTACAAAGTACTGGCTTTGGTAAACAAGAGGTAACAGAAATTAAGCCTTGTTTACAAAGCAAAGAAACTGAATCAAAGGAAATATGTCCTGATCTACTATGCCATAGTTCAAAGGAAGCGCGCAAATTATTTCTTGATAACTGAGAAACGAATGCTGGATGGATGGAGTCGAGAACATACAGCCCACCACTACGGCGCCCTCTTGCGAGAATGTCCCTGGTGTGACGACTCTGAATAGCAAAAGAATGATCAGAAAAGACAATATCGACGGGATAATCCAAAGTAAGCTTACTGACAGATAGTAAATTCTTGGTGAGCAAAGGCACTACAAGAACATCCAATAGAGTAAAAGAACTTGAAATACGAGAAGTCCCAGTATGAGAAATAGCAAGATGAGCTCCATTACCGACAATTACGCGATCAGAGCCGGCATATGGCTGAGATGTATCAAGAGAGGCCGCATCCGGAGTCATATGAGCGGATGCGCCCGTGTCGAGATACCAATCCGAAGGCTGAGTAGAAGAGATTGAGTAACTTGTCGAGAGAGCCTCAGCAAGGTTGGCACTAGAGGATCCAGAGTAGCGATCGGGACAGGCATCGACGTAGTGGCCCTCTTGACGGCAGATTTGGCATCTGGGCGGGTGCCGTTGAGAGGAATTTTTGTTGTTATTGCCACGACGACGTCGGTTATTGTTGTTACTGTTATTGCCGATGCTGGAGTTAGTGGGACGGCGAGCAGAATTATTTGTTGTGCCGTTGCCGCGAGTGGAGGCAGTTTGCTGCTGACCATAAAAAGCCACCGCTGATGGTGAACCTTCCATAGAGTCCTGAAATAATGAAAAACTCTCGGCTTTGGAGAGTAGATCACGAAACGTAGGCAAAGATGTTAAAGCCATTTGAGAAACCGAAAAGAAGGAGAAAGAGGGATCGAGGCCACGAAGGAACCAGTGCGCCTTGTCCGTGTCGTCAACGGGACGTCCCATTGCGGCTAACTGATCACAGAGAACCTTGAATTTGCGTTCGTACTCAGTAACGGTGCACGATCCCCGCTTGATGAGTTGTAAATCATCTTTCAACCGCAACTCACGAGCCTTGGATTTGTTGCTGAACGCCGTGTCAAGAGCAGCCCAGACAGCACAGGATGTGGTGCAACCGAGGACCTCTGCCATAACTTCTTCAGAGAGAGTAGAGAGAAGCAAACTTAGAAGGCGTTGATCTTGAATAACCCAGGCGGCGTATGCGGGATTTGGAGTTGGAGCGCCGGAAGAGGAAGCAAGTGCGGCGGGCGGTGGTGGAAGGGAACCATCGACGTATTTCAGCAAGTCTTGGCACGTCAGGAGGGGCACAAGCTGCGAGCGCCATAGTAGAAAATTCGATGAAGAGAGCTTGCTTGTTACCATGTGAACGAGAGTGGATAGAGGAAACTGATCATCGGGTGCCATAACGCAGGGAATGTGCGTGCGCAGGGGGCAAACGTGAGGGAGGGAAGAGAGGGATCAAATTATATGGCTGATACCATGATATGGTTTTTCCACACGAAATAAAGTTTTATTCATGCATTTAAATAGAGAGCAAAAAGATCTAAACATATCTAAACAAATTTAAAGATATACAAGGAATAGGAAAAACCCTAGATATGAAACTATCTAAATCTAATATATGAATATTCTATCATGAATGAACAATTTTTTTCAAGGAATATTTTTTTGAACAATTTAGTTACATAAATTTAAATAATCTTAAATAGAAAGACTCGCAATTTAGTGAAAAATATCAAAATTCATTGTAGTTCAATCCTTAATTTTATTTAAAGTTTGTGAAATCTTTTTTCTAAAATGTTAGTATGTTTACACGATAATTTCATTTCAAGAGGGCCTTGAAATTTAGATGAATTGCAACCACAAAAGAAATAATCATGATTTTGTGTAGATTCAAATGAAAATTATGAAATAAAAGAAATACAAAAAATATAAAATTTTTTGAACAATTAGTTACATAAATTAATACAATCTTAGAGAGCAAGACTCGTAGAAATAAATGTAGAAATTACTTATTTTTTTGCTTAAACGTAAGAATGCTTCAATGATGATTTAATTTCAGGTGGGACTTCAAATTTGGATCCACAAATAATTTATCATCATGCGTTTATGTAGATTTAAAGAAAATTATTGAAATAAAAGAAAATAATGAAAATATAAACATTGTAGAATAAAATGAGATGTGTTTGTCGAACTTTTGTTGTTTTTTGTATATAAATTAAGTTTGCACGATTTACCCATATTTGTTGCATATCAAGGGTTTGATTTTATAAATCAATATATGTCACATTCTGGTGTAAATATTATATATATAATAGTTATGTGTTTGATAGATATAATAAATAATATAAATTTTCAACATAATGAACCTACACTTTATATTTTTAACATAAATTAATAAATTATAATCTAAATAAAATAAAAATCAAATTGATGTACCCATGGTTTATATTTTTAATATATAGATAATACTAATTTTAAGTAACATAAAAAGTCAAACTAATATTCTCACATTTTATATATTTTAGTATAAAGTAAAAATACTAAATAAAATAAAACAGAAAAAATTGAACTGATGTACCCACATTTTAAAAGTTAACTTATGTCTTTTTTTACTAATTTAAATTAAATTATAAAATAACTTGTGATATTTGGCTATAATTTTATATATAAATCTCTATAATTATATATATAATTACATTAATGAGTTGCTCATTGTTCGTAATAGTACATATTATACATATAAAAAATAATTAATTTGTACCGGACTAACAAAAAATAATATTTAAGTTATAAAAGATTATATATTTATAAATATTATATTAATCTATCTTATTGATTTATAAAATTATTATTAATATCTTACGATTTTTGAAACATATGAATTTAAAATAATTTTATTTGTAATCATTATTTAGGTTTGCATGTTATTGTATAAATTTAATTATAGCTTGATTACCGAGTTTATATAAATTATTGAAATATTGGTAAAATATAAAATATTTTGTTGACAATTAATGGAGATAATTGTCTTTTATTATGATTATAGAAATTGAAAATAAGATCGACTATATTTATTGTACAAAAATGATTAGTAGTAATTAATAATTGAAGAGATAATTTTGTATAAAAAAATAAAAATTTATATATATGATGGGGTTTGAACACAAAACCTCCAAGATACATAGAAACTAAATATCAACATTATAGACCAACTATACTACTTAGATATCTTTGTAAAATTTTGCTTAAAAATATAGATATTCATATTCTTTTATAATTTCGGTGGGAACAGTTTTTTTACACTTCTTTGCTTTAGTATATACTAGTATTTCACCCGTGCGTTGTACAAAATTATTATATTAAATATTATTAAAAAATACCATATTTTTTTTTATGTTTTAAGAGATCGCTAAATCTATTGAAATACTAACTTTATTCTAATATGTCGTGTTGTCGTAATACAAATAGTACAATTATATCGTAAATTAATTCAGATTTTTTTTCTTATTCTTCCAGTTTATTTGTCTTAATTTCAAAACATATTTGAAAAGTACTTGGATTCTACGATAAACATATACTCCCTCCGTCCCGGTCAAATTGTCCACATTTGACTGGACACGATAACTAAGGTATGTGAGTGGTAGTGAGATGAATATTTTATTGATGAGTGTGAAAAACTTGCTATTTTAGAAAAATGAACTAATATTGGGACAGATGAAAAAGGAAATGTGGACAATTTACTCGAGACGGATGGAGTATATTCTATTTTATACTTTCTTCAAATCACTTTTATAAATTAACTTTAACTTCTATTTTTAATTTTCACCTCCTCTCAATAGTGCTCCTCATTTCTTGATCAGTTTTATAAATTATTTTTCACAACACTTTCTTGAAAGTCTGAATGAACAATTTTATTTTAGATAAGAAATCTTTTTTTTTTCAAGGAATATTTTTTTGAACAATTTAGTTACATAAATTTAAATAATCTTAAATAGAAAGACTCGCAATATAGTAAAAAAGTGTCGAAATTCATTGCAGTTCAATCTATTTAATTTGATTTCAAGTTTGTGAAATCTTCTGAAATGTAAGAATGTTTACATGATGATTTCATTTAAAGTGGGCCTTGAAGTTTGGACGAATTGCAACTACAGAAGAAATAATCATAATTTTTTATATATTCAAAGAAAAATTATGAAATAAAATAAATACATAGAATATAAAGATTTTTGAACAGTTTAGTTACATAAATTAATACAATGTTAGAGAGAAAGTCTCGCAGAAAAAAGTGCAGAAATTACTTATCATTTTACTTAAACGTAAGAATGCTTCCATGATGATTTCATTTCAGGTAAGACTTGAAAATTGGATGAATTAGATCCACGAATTATTTATCATCATGCGTCTATGTAGATTCAAAGAAAATTATTGAAATAAAAGAAAATATAGAAAATATAAACATTGTAGAATAAAATGAGATGTGTTTGTCGAACTTTTGTTATTTTGGTGCATATAAATTAAGTTTGCACGGTTTACATATGTTTATGGTGACTTGCATATCAAGCGTTTGGTTTTAATAAATTAATATATGTCACATTCAGGTGTATATATATATATATATATATATATATATATATATATGCGATCCAGTGAGAACTACGCTTACCATAAGAAATAAGAACTAATCCTCGCCATTTATTTTGATGAATGAACACTCAGGATTTTACAAAAAAAATTGGGCATTTTATCTCAAAAAACCTGCATTATAGGGTATTTGTGTCATTTTGTACTTATTTAAGATTATGTTTGCATAATCTATCTCAACATTCATTATATATCTAACAAACATGCATTATATGCATAGGAAACATGCATTATATATCAAACACTCATTATATACCTAACAAACATCTTCCTACATTATAATATGGTATTACTCTTATTTTAGAACAATATTACTATCATTATACAGTATTACTTCCTCCATTATATATGGTATTACTTTTGTTTTAGAGAAAAATTATATTACTTTCATTATAATTCATATGTTATTACTATATAATACATAACAAGTACAAATATAATAATGAATGATGATTTCGCTGAAATAAACATGTAACATTTTATCTATCATATTATGCATTATATACTGTAACTTCATGGATTATACTGTGCAATTGCATTCATTATATAAGAATTTGTGTACTGTTACGAGAATTATGCATATTATATATGGTATTACTTTTATTTTTTAAAAAGATTATATTACTTTCATTATAATTCATATGTTATTGCTATATAATACATAACACGTGCAAATATAAACATGTTGCATTTTATCTATCATATTCGGCATTATATACTATAATTTCATGCATTATATTGTGCAATTGTATTCATTATATAACTTCATGCATTATATTGACCTCAACATGCATTATATACCTAGCAAACATTCATTATATAACATTATAATATACATTTATATAATATAAAAAAATACATAATTAAAAACAAGTAATATATGATCAACTTTTATAACAACTATGATATTATATACAGTATCCAAAGATAATGAATTTTTTTTTTTGTTCTTGGAGGAAAAAAGTTATTGCATTTTATCTATCATATTCTGCATTATATAATATAACTTCATGCTTTATATTGTGCAACTCCATTCATTATATAGATAATACTAATTTTAAGTAACATAAAAAGTCAAACTGATATACTCACATTTTATATATTTTAACATGAAGTAAAAATACTAAATAAAATAAAATAGAAAAATCGAACTGATGTACCCACATTTTAAAAATTAACTTATCTCTATTCTTTTACTAATTTAAATTAAGATTATGAAATAATATGTGATATTTAGCTATAATTTTATATATAAATTTCTATAATTATATATATAATTACATTAATGGGTTGCTTATTGTTCATTATACTGCATATTATACATGATTCAATATTTTAAATTATAAAAAATAATTAATTCGTACCGAGTTTACAAAAAATAGTATATAAGTTATAAAAAATTATATAAATTATAAATATAAATAATAAATTTATTAATGTTATATTAATCTATCTTATTAATTTATTAAAATTATTATTACTAACTTACGGTTTTTGAAACATATGAATTTAAAATAATTTTATTTGTAATCATCATTTAAGTTTACATGTTATTGTATAAATTTAATTATAGCTTGATTACTGAGTTTATATAAATGATTGAAATATTGGTAAAAAAATAAAATATTTTGTTGAAAATTAATGGGGATAATTGTCTTTTGTTATGGATTATAGAAATTAAAAATAAGACCGACTATATTTATTGTACAAAATTGATTATTATAATTAGTATTAATTAATAATTATTTAATTAATCATAATGTATTTAAATAAAATAAAATAATAATTTTAATTGTTGGGATAATTGTTCCCATTTTTTTATTTTAAAATAATTGAAGAGATAATTTTTGTTTAAAAAAATAAAAATTTATATATATATTTATAGGGTCATTCTAAATACAGCCACAAAATTTCTCCTCATAGCCCCTTTATTTAAAATAAATATAATTAGTTTTTATTATTACTATTTTGTCCTCACTTCCAATTTATTTATTTATTTTCTCCAAAAAAAGCCTCGCCTTTACTTCAAAATATCCTTATCTGAGAGGGTATAATGGTGGTATCCATGACTGCACTACATGGCAACTGCCACACACAATCCAAAATCCACCACTGCCAAAGCGGCAAAGACAATAGTAAATCTGCTGTCAGTGGCCTAAACCAACTCTCATTTTTACATTAAGGATGAATCTGGTTCGGTGGAATAAATAGGAAAAGAAAGACAAGGATTTTGGAATTTGGTCTTGGCTCCTTGCATATTCCTTCAATTGTAATAAAACAAATGACACATAAAAAGAGTATCACGCCAAGAGGATCTCGGACATGCTTCATTCATTTTCTATCAACATTTCAATTTTTTTTATTTTTTTTGCATGGGTGGTTTCTTTTCCCCCATTTCAACTCTCTTATTGTGTAATTTGGAATAGATGTTGTGAAAATTGAAGTTTTGAAACAAAATTCAGTAATATTGAAAAATATTGAAGGTTTCTGTGGGTTTTTTTATTATCTTGAGCAGTCTTCATGCATTTCGTGAAGCTATAAAATGTGTTGCCGATGTAGAAGGTGTGTAATAGCCGGAGATTAGGAAAATGAATAAAAAATATCCTTAATTAAAGTGGCTTCATTTTTTTAAAAACAATTAAGAGCTGTGAGGACAAAATAGTAATAATCATATTTATTTTAAATTAGGGGCTATATTTATATGTTGAGGATGAGATTTGAACACAAAACCTTTTGGATAAATAAAAACTTAAAATCAATATTATAGACCAACTCTATTACTTAGACATTTTTGTTAAATTTTGCTTAAAAATATACATATATTTTTTTCTATAATTTTGGCGGGAACAGTTTTTTCTAGACTTCTTTGTTTTAGTATATATATAGATAGATAGATAGATAGATAGATATAGATTTATATTCATTAATGATTAATTATATTATAATAATTTATTTCATTAAATTTAATAAAGAGATCAAATTGTAAAATTGATAAATATATTGGTAGTATTTGAAAACTATACATAGTTGAAAAAAAAAAGGCTGAGAATATTCTTGAAGATAAATTACTGTTTAATTTGATATTTACTGTATTTTGGAGATGACCTTAATCGGCAGCCTACTCATTTTCCTTTCACTCTTCCCTTTGCGGATTATCTTTTTTTCTGGGATTTTCTCTTTTGTTCGTTAAATTAAAACACAAACTTCTATTATTTTAAAAGATAATAAATACAATTCATAATTAAAACCCAAATTAAGTTTCTACCCAAAATCTTGGGTAGATCAATGGCTCTCGGTTATGTGCGGCTCTATAATAAGAGTAGGGTGTTTCTTTGTTTGGGGTGTAGTGGTAGGACTCTACCTATGATCAATAGATTATGAGTTCGAACTTTCATGGACATATAGAGTATGTGTGTTTAATTAATGTTAATTTTTTTTTAAAAAAAATAATAAGAGTAGGGTGTGAAAATAAGAGAAAATATGAAGGGAGGGAGAAGTCAAAAGATGGTGACGCAGGGAATGATGTAATAGTTTGACGGAAGTCGCTAGAATCTTCTAACATAAATTACAATGAAAGGCGACCAAATTAATCTTCATATAGATGTAGCGTTTTAACGATTGAATTCCTAAACATTACGGCCAAAATCTAATCTTCTCTTTCAAGCTTCCATTTTTCTCCATTTAAATTCTTTTTTGCTACTATTTTTTGCAATACTTTTTCTACATTATTAATTCTGAAGTATTTAAATTCATCAAAATACGGATTTTTTTTTATAAAAAAAATAGTATAAAAAGTGAAGCAATTAGAAAAATATTAGAGATCAAACTATCATAAAAATAATGATAACTAATCCATTCAATTTAAATAGATCAATGATTGATATGCAATCAATCAACAACTAAAATACAATAAATAATATAGTAATCAAGCAACAACTAAAGCACAATCAAACAAATATGGTAATCAAGCAACGGGCATCAAGCAATATTGCAAACATAATGAAGCGACGTTCTTATTTTCTCACAAGATATTTTTTTCTCATCGGATCCTATATATATATATACATATATATATATATATATATATATATACTTATAACTTTAAAAAGAATAGTTCCATAGAATCCAATAAATAAAACTTAATTTAATGGTGTAATCTAAGTTTTAGGATTTTAAATAATCTAATTTCTTCTTACATCATATATTCTTAAGACTTAATAATAAGAGAAAGAATATTATCAATTCAAAAAATATTTTAATTATTAATTCAAAGAATCCAAAAATTTCTAAAATCATCGTCTTATGAATAAAATCTAGAAACGAAACGACATACTTCCACCAAAATCTGTTGGCATATGAAATCACTGGAAAGTAAGATTGAAGACACAGGAGGATGAACTTGTTGCAGACTGCGTGAGTACATGAAAGGAGCTCGGAGGGTTGAAGAAGTTTGCTTTGTCTTTCATTTAATAAGCGTTTTCACGCTTCTAGTTTTTTTTTTTTTAAGTTTTTTTTTAGTTGTCACGTGCAGGATCCGTGTGTAGGGTTGAGTCATGTTGATCGTACATGCACATATAAATACCCTGAGTTTTGTTTTCTTAGCTCAGATTGAATGAATGAAATAAGATTTTTCCCATTTTATCTTCTTAATCTATGAATTACAACATGGTATCGAGAGACAGGTTGCGATTCTGATTCTCGTTTTTTTTTGCGTTCAAATGGGAAAGAATAAGAAACAACAACAATTCCAATGGCGTACGCTCGTTGATGAAGAACAGGGTGATGATGATGATGCATCAGAAATGGAAGATCAGCCTGAAAAAGGGACTGCGTCCGGTGCGAATCGACAGCCAAACCGTGGGAAGAAGCATCAAAATCCAACAGACTCAGACAACCTGGATGACATCTTGTACGTTCATCCCAACGATCATACGAGTCTTCAACTTGTGGCCGTCCAGCTAACTGGTAATAACTATTATACATGGAGTAGATCTATCAAACGGGCTTTGAGTGGTAGGAACAAATTGAGGTTTATTGATGGGAGCTTGCCTGAACCATCACTGGATTCTGCGCATTATAATATGTGGATTAAAGCTGATTATCTTGTCTTTACATGGATAATGAATTCAATGACAAAGGAATTGGCTATGGGCTTTCAATATCTTGATACTGCAGCTCATTTATGGCATGAAATTTATTTACGATTTGATAGAAGTAGTGGTCCGAAGTTGTTTCAATTGGAGAGGGAGCTCATGGCTTGTGTGCAGGGGAATAAATCAGTGATGCAGTATTATAATGAGCTTAATTCCTTGTGGGATGAGATCAACATTATTAATGCCCAATCAGATATACATTGCGCTTGTGGTGCTGTTCAAAAGTTGGAGGATAGGAAGAGAGGGATGAAGTTCTTGCTTGGACTTAATGAGGCGTTTGACACAGCTAGGAGTCAAATCCTATTGCAAGAGCCACTTCCTAACACCAGCAGGATCTATTCTATGATCTTGCAGGATGAAGATCAAATGAGAGTAACTTCACAGCAACCTATAGCAAGTGAAGTGGTGATGTATGCTAACAACAAATCTGGACAAAGGAGTATTAAGCCTAAGAAGACAGGACTGCCACTAACCAAGCCATGGTTAAGCAAGGAAGATAAAAAGAAGTTGAAATGCAAACATTGTGGTCTCAATGGACATGAGGCAAAGGACTGTTTTAAACTACATGGATACCCGGTTTGGTTCAAGGATCTCAAACAGAAGAGGGACAATGATCATACTACTTTTTCTATAGCTAAGTGTGATTATGTGGAGAGTGATGGTTCAGGGGTCGACATGGATAAAATTATAGAAGAGAAGATTGAAAAATGCTTGTCTAAACGCAGCATAGCTGATGGAAATGTTAACTTAGTGGTTAGTGACTCCACACCTGATGACCCCTTCACAACCTATGATCATCACTATGTGTTTGGTGCTTCTGATCTGAAAAATAGGGAGGAGTGGATACTTGATTCGGGAGCTAGTGTTCATGTATGTTGCAATGCCGAACTCATGAGCAATGTACAAACCTTACTCACACCACAGAGAATTCATCTACCAGATGGCAAGATGATTTGGATTCATCAAGCTGGAGAAGTTTCTTTACCTAAAGGAATGTGTTTGAGAAAGGTACTCTATGCTCCAACTTTCACTCATAATCTGATATCTGTGGCACAGCTCATCAGAGATGTAGGTGTGAAATGCACATTTGTTGAGTCACATTGTCTTATACAAAATAGAGACAATGATCACATCTTGGGCATAGCCAAATCCTGTGGAAGAGTTTATATTATGTCATCTGGAGTTGAACACAGAGTGAATGCTATTAGGGAATCAAGAGATTTATCTGCAGTGGAATGGCATAAAATTCTTGGTCATGCTCCACTTACCACATTAAACCGCATACCTGAGGTAAAGGGGTTGTGTAATCATGATGTTGTTGACATAATTACAGCATGTGAGATATGCCACAGAGCAAAGCAAAGTAGGGATTCGTTTCCATCAACAGGACATAGGTCTGCCAACTTGTTTGATTTAGTGCACATGGATCTCTGGGGGCCTTATAAAGGAGAGTCAGTCACTAATACTCTATATATGCTTACAATTGTTGAGGACTATAGCAGGTGTACATGGGCCTTTCTATTGTCTTCAAAGGAGCAGGTAGCAGGCTTAATATATGAGTTTCTTAGGATGATAGAAACACAATTTGGTGCAAAGGTGAAAAGGATGAAAACAGACAATGGAAGTGAGTTTGTAAATAGGAGGGTACAAGGCATATTTGCTGATGCAGGGGTAATTCATTTGACTACTTGCACATATAGTCCTCAGCAGAATGGTGTAGTGGAGAGGAAACATAGGACTATACTGCAAACAGCTAGAGCTCTAATGTTCCAGAGCAATCTTCCTTCAAAATTCTGGCCTTATTCCCTGTTACATGCCACTTGGTTAATAAACAGGCTGCCTATGGCACTATTAGGGTGGAAATGCCCTCATGAGTT
>JAPKLW010003883.1:0-33520 GCA_026898455.1 Plectranthus barbatus
TGAACAGTGTCAGCATGAGTCTTGATCAGCTGCGACTTACAACTCAATAGACCTAAACAGGACTTTACATTTAAGACCAGATCTATGTAGAGACAACTGACGCTGGTAGGACTTAGGATTTGATCCACCAAAACTATAATCTAAACAAGTAAGCTACTGGGAAAGGAAACCTTAGACAGATTTCCCAACAATTTCCCCCTTTTTGGTGCGATCAAAGCCTAACCAGCGAGCACTCAGCTGATGAGGAAAGTTACAAAGGATTTCAGGGTTTTACAAGTGAAGCCTATCAGATCTAAACCCATGAAATTACTTCCTCAACATCAGCTCTAACTAAAAAATCTTCCCCCTCAACCAAGGAAAGATATTGCTCGTTTAAAAATATAGAAATTAAGATCAGAGCAAATAAGCATGTAAATAAATTTAACATGCAAGATGAGTGTTGGTGCTGATTACACTGGATGTGTAAATTCAGCTGGTAAGTAAAAACTTAGACAATTGTTGGACAATGAGAGATTGTCATCAACTTGTCAGTTAACATTCCATTAGAGATTTAGTGGTTACATGTACATTGAATGATAACTGACTAGTCTAACAGATTTACTTACAAAAAAAAAATATAAAGAGACTAGACTATGGCTTAGAAGACGATCCTGGTGACTGAGTTCGACCACTGGTTAAGGACCTCAGGATCTCAGTAAGAGCAGCCATGTCTTCCTCTCTCTTCAGCCTCCATTCTGCAGCAATCCTCCTCTCTTCAGCTGCGAGGCGTCTCTCTTCCTCAGCAATTTTGGCCCTCTCCTCTTCAGCCCGTGCTCGCGCACTTTCCCCCTCTTGGATCCGTGCCAAAAAGGTGGTGACACCGGCGGTGACGGACTCCATTTGTTGCGTTACATCTGCTTGGAAAGTGGCGAAGCGCTGATCCATCCTGGCATCAATGTATGCAAGAAGTTGCGCTGGAGGATGGATCTCAGAGATTGGCATCGCTGATACTTCCATGGAAGAGGAAGGCACATCAGTTGCGGAAGGAGCCATTGCTGGTTCAGAATCAGCTGATATCTCCATTGGGGCTGGCTCTTCCCTGGCACCTTGGCTGCAGCTGGCTCCTCCGCGAGCACCTCGGCTGGTGCTGGCGGGCCTTGTTCAAAAACAGGTGGGGCTGTGAAGTCCACCAGCTGCCAGTCCTCATGATAAGGGACAAGGTCGCCCAAAACCATAGGAACAGATGGGACGGCAGTGGTCAGCCACCAACCTCCGGAGGGATCCTCCTCCACAATGTGGTCCACCAGCAGAGCGCTGGCAACCATATCAAAGAAAATTGCAAAGTAGGGAGGGATCCTGGGGAGAGCGGTGAGGACCTTCAAGCGGCGGAGTGCGTAGATCAGCTGGTATCCACGGCTGGTGGGCTGGAACTGGAGGAATGGTAGCTTGACCATTTTTGGCCTAGGGAGGCCGGAAGTCCCAGTCAGCTGTCTGAATTCTGCAATTTTCCTCAAACGGCGCTTGATTCGCCTGGTAGACAGCTGCTGGTGACTTTCAGGATCAGAATCCATGAATGCATTCGCCCACGCCTCCTCTGATCTCCAGTAACCAAGCCCTAGCCTGGCATACAGAACAGCGCGCTTCTCTACTGTCAGCTGGCGCTGGCACAAGTCGAAGATCCTCCACCTCCGGAACTCCAGAAATAGTTCCGGATTCACCCTCCACAGTCCTCGATAGCTGGTTATCATCTCGTCATTAACGGCATTCTCCACCTCCGCCGTGATGTTTTCAACATACTCATAGAGAGTGGAATTGAAGTACTCCATCGGCTGCAGGGGCAGACACCAGTCATAGATCCTCGAAGCGTATACCGACTGGTGGGGGAGTCCGCTGATGGGGATGATATTGAATGCTGATGGCTCAGGCACTCGTGAATCTTGAAACGCCATCGCCCCGCGGTGCTCCCACCGATGTACCCCTGTCGCCCGCGACTGGTAGGTATCTTCATCAATCAGCTGGTGCTCTTGGATGCAGAGCAAGTATGGCCTCCTTTCTGCGCGCACATGACGTGCTGGCGCTGGCGAGGATGCTGCTGGTCGCCCAGAAGATGATGATGCTTCTGACGATTGTGGGCGACTGGCAGGACGACGAGCCTCATCTTCAAGGTCTGGGAACAGATCCCTTGGCTCCATTCTCTGCACCCTCGAGTGTTGGACTACTGGTGGCGGAACAGCCTCTCCACCAGTAACCTCCATCTCAGCGGTCTCCTCCTCAGCGGCCGCCTGCTCCGGCTCCTCCTCCGAATCGGAGCTCATGTCCGAAAAACTCGCCAGTTTTTTCGGGGTGGTCGCCCGCTCCTCAACTCCTCCACTGGCACCCCCGTGCGCGGCCAGTGGGACTTCAGCAGGCTCCTCCTCATCCTGGTACTTATCCACAAGGGATAGTACGTCTTCATCAGCACCCATGACCATCAGGCGCGTAAATGATTCTTCTGATAAGATCTGGCCTGGAGCTGGTGCTGGTGGCCTTGCACTTGTAGTTGAGGCAACTTCCCATTTGCCTTTGGCCACCTGGTGCACCTGCTCCGCCAGTTGCGCCTGATGTCGAGAATCTTGCTCGGCCTTTACTCTAGCAAAGGCTTCATCGCGGGCTGCCAGCTCAGCCTCCCTTTTCCGCTGGTCGGCCAAGGCCTTCAGCCTTGCCTGGGCCTGCTTCTTCCTCACAATAGAAGCTTGTTGCTCCTTCTTGGCTTGCTCCACCAGCTTCTGGGCTCTCGTCCGGACCCTCTTCCTCTTTCGGGTCATCTTCTCGATGGTCTCCTCCTCAGTCAGTCCCAAGACGGACTTCTTGACTGGAATTGAGATCTTCCCTGACTCAGGGTCATAGGCAGCAGCTGGCTGGATCTGCTGGCGCTGGTGGGTCTTGGGCTTCTTACTAGAAGGGGGCCTGGGGGCTGGCACTTGTGCTGATGCCCGAGGATGTATGCCGGTTGCCTTCTCCACTGCTTCTTCCATAGAGACGAATAAGGATTCGACCTCTAGCTTCCTTTTCAGCTCAGCCTTGACCGCAGCTGGCATTGGGAGAGCCACAGCTGGCACTTCCTCCCATGTCTGTTCTGCATCTTCTTCAGAAACAGACTCATCGGGGTCCACAGCCGTCTTCCCTTTCAGCCGGCGTGGTTTCTTGTAGTCGGGGCCCGGAAGTTTTACCTTGGTGACTGGGATAAAGTCGGATCCGACCAGTTGCTCCCCTCGGTCAATCCAGTCTCCCATCTCCACTTCCAGAATGTGGCTGATGCGCAGGCCAAAAGACACTGCGTGGAGAAACTTGCCTTCAGCCTTCACCGTACTGTTCTTCTCTACATTCTCCAGCAACCGGCCGAAGATGAACTCGGCCCAGTTGCCATATATGCCGTCCTCCAGCGCGCACATAATGGAGAATTTCTTCAGGCTTAGTTCGGCATAGGAGCCGACCTCACACTGGAGCATGCGCACAACTATGTCGCATACCATCTACCAGTAATCTTGCATCTCTGACTTCTTCATGCCAGTTTTGAAGACAGTCACCCCTTCCTTCTTCCATTTTGTCCACCTCCGCCTGAACTCCACCGTATCGTCCTTGAAGTACGTCGCCACTTCCTCACCAGTACTCCTCAGCCCAAAGAGATTGGCTAGGTACTCTGCGTCGATGGTGATCAGGTGTCCGAACACCGATGTGGTGAAGGATTTCCTATCGTCAGCAATCACCGCGCGAGCATAGAACTCGGCGACTAGATGTGGGTGGAAGTTCCTGGGAGTCGCCGTCAAATACGGGCGGAGCTGCTCGTGGTCGATCATCTCCATCAGCTCCTCGCCGAAATGCTTCTCCGCCAGTTTGTCATTTAAGATCTTCTCCTTCTGGACTTGGGCGGTGCGAATCTGTGCGTGAGAGAGGCGATATCTGGTGGCTGCTTTATTCAGCAAAACGAGCTTGCTGAATGGATAGGTATAGTCAATATCTTCTTCCTTCACGATGCCTGTAAAAGTAGGCATGTGGGCTTCGGCTACTGGTAAATCTATTGGATCGGAAGATGAAAAAGATGGGTTATCAGCTGGATTTGAGGATGATGCCATGATTGCAGAGAATTTTAAGAGAAGTAGAACAAATTAAGTGTTCTAGGGTTTAAGGGAATCGTAAAGGTCTATCCGAGAAGAATGTCGGATATAAATACTGGGGGCCATGCAGGATTAAACGACCGAGATGAATTCCCAGAAAGTGAGAATCAACGGTCATCAGCAGGGCCCGGTTCCCTGTGGCGACGTGGGCGGTCGTGCTGACGTGGGCTACGCCGTGTAGCTGACATGGTGCTCTTTGATTGGTCGCAAATGTGCTTTTGACCGCGCAGTCACTGTGCGCATTAAATGTGGCATTAAATGCCGCATTAAATTCTGAGATACGCACACGCAAGAGGATTTGAACAATCCCGCCATTTCTGCGACAGCTGGCATGACTCTTGGACTTCAAGAGATCGTCAGTTGAGAGCTGGGGCTCAACTGGTCATCAGTAATATAACTGGTCATCAGCAGGATATGCCAGTTGAACACTTCCCCCTGTCAGCATGGCCTCCTTACCAGTTGACAACTGGTACTTACGACTGGCACCCGAGTACTTGGATAAATTGAGAGCTGGGACTCAATTCCATCAGTCGTAGGAAATTTGCCAGTTGTCTGCTGACAACTTGAAGGATTAAGAAAAATTGAGAGCTTGGACTCAATTTTATTCCGCATAATCTTCTTCTTCAGGAATCCATCTTTTCACCATCGCTTGAATTGGGAGCTGGGACCCAATTTCTTCTGCTGATGGTGTATTACTGCTGGCAAATATGAAATGAGAGCTGGGACTCATTTCCTTGTTCATGGAATAAGTTCTGCCAGTAGATACCACCTGTGGTTTTGAGCTACCACTAAAGAAAATATGAAGACTAAGAGCTTGGACTTAGTCTTAATCAGCCACCTTCAGAAGGGCAAGAACAGAATGAGAGCTGGGACTCATTCTTCCTCAACACTAGGGCTCGCATCAATCTCCATAAGACCGAGTTTGATGCACAACTCCTTGAATCTTGCTTCTGAAAAAGGTTTGGTGAAAATATCAGCCAGTTGATCTTCGGTTCTGATGTACTCTACGCTGATATCCTTCTTCTCGACATGATCACGTATGAAGTGATGTCGGATATCTATGTGCTTGGTCCTAGAGTGATGAACCGGATTCTTCGTTATGCACATAGCGCTGCTGTTGTCGCAATAGATGGGTACACAACCAGTGTCCACCTCATAGTCTTCCAGTTGTTGCTTGATCCATAGAATTTGAGCACAGCAACTGGCAGCGGCAACATATTCAGCCTCAGTAGTAGATGTAGCAACTGAGTGTTGCTTCTTGCTAAACCAGCTGATTAGCTTGTGTCCTAGAAACTGACACGTACCACTGGTGCTTTTTCTATCTATTCGGCATCCAGCAAAATCTGAATCTGAATACCCAATGAGTGTAAGCTCATCATTCCTGGGGTACCATAACCCAAGTGATTCAGTTCCTTTGAGGTATTTCACTATTCTCCTAGCAGCTTCCATGTGTGACTTCTTTGGATTGGCTTGATATCTGGCACACACTCCGACTGAGTATGAAATGTCGGGTCTGCTGTCTGTCAGATAGAGAAGTGAGCCAATAATACCTCTGTAGCTGGAAGGATCCATCGATTCTCCTTCTTCATCAAGAAAGATCTGGCAACTGGTGCTCATCGGTATTCTGAGAGCCTTAGTCTTCTCTGGGCAATATTTCTGAATTAGGTCCTTGGCATACTTCCGCTGATTATTGAAAATCCCATCAGCTGACTGCTGGACCTGGAGTCCTAGAAAGTATGTTAATTTGCCCATCATACTCATCTGGAATGAGTTTTGCATCAGTTGAGAAAACTTCTCACAGAGGGACATATTCCTTGACCCGAATATAATGTCATTGACATATATCTGCACCATTAGCATATCATCAGCATCCTTGATGATGAAGAGAGTCCTGTCGATCTTCCCTTTCCTAAATCCATTACTGATTAGGAACTGTGATAGCGTCTCATACCAAGCCCTGGGCGCCAGTTTCAATCCATACAGGGCCTTTCTCAGCTTGTACACCTTGGTGCCTATTTCAAAGCCTGGAGGTTGTTCGACATATACTTCCTCCTTTAGCTCGCCATTCAAGAAGGTGCTTTTCACGTCCATTTGGAATACCGTGAAGCCATGATACGCTGCATACGCAAGGAACAGCCGTATCGCCTCCATTCTTGCAACTGGTGCGAAGGTCTCGTCGAAGTCGATGCCTTCACATTGCTTGTAACCTTTGGCGACTAAACGAGCTTTGTTTCTGATTACAGTGCCATTCTCATCTCGCTTGTTCTTGAAAACCCACTTGGTGCCAATCACTGATTGATGTGATGGTCTCTCTACCAAGTCCCAAACATTGTTGCGAGTGAATTCCGCAAGCTCTTCTTGCATGGCATTAATCCAATCAGCAGATTTTAGCGCAACTCCTATGGAAGAAGGTTCCTCTTGAGAAATAAAACAAGTCAGGAGCGCACTGCCGTGTCGAGTCTAAACAGAACCTTCTGGATTACCGAGAATAGCCTCGGATGGGTGATTTCTCAGCCATTTGGGAAGATGAGAATCTGCTGGCGTTGGTTCTTCTGTCCTGATGACTGGTGCTTCCAGAACTTCACCAGTCGGAGCAGCAATTGCAACTGGTGGTTGACCTTCACCAGTCGGAACAGTCTCTTCGTCAGCTTCACTCTCTGACTGATCTCCTGATCCTTCGGCGGTATCTGCATCGTCAGCTGGTCCATCCACTCCAGCTGGTCCACCGTCTTCTTCTGGTTCAAAAATTCCAGACGGTATTCCCCCTAGATTATTGCCAGTTCCACTCAGAGAGATTGAGTGTAAGGTCTCAGCAAGGTCATTTGCATCACCGACCCTCCCGAATTGCTGATGGGCAACCGAGGATACTGGTTGTGAAGATGATCCAGTCATAGGTCTAGTCAAACCAGTTGGTTGAGCATTGGAAGAATTCCTGCCCAACTGATCAACGACATCATTGACCTCAGGAACATCTTCAGCCAGTTGTCGTAATGTCCTGCGCACTAAAGTAGCTTCATCAAAAATAACATTGCATGTTATTTCCACAAGCTTGGTGGTCTTGTTAAATACTCTATAGCCCTTGTGAGAGGGATGTCCATATCCGACAAGGACACGCTCATCAGCCTTAGGCGAAAAAGCATTTAACTTCGACTTACCATTATTATGGACATAACATGGTGAACCGAAAGCACGAAGATGATCTAGAGAAGGCTTACGACCAAAATAAACTTCGTAGGGAGTTTTCTTGAGTCTGTCATTGATCCCGCTTCTATTCTGAGTATAGCAAGCCGTCACCAACGCTTCTCCCCAAAAACTCTGTCCTAAGCCGGATTCTGCCAGCATGGACCGGACCGCTTCCTTCAGCGTCCTGTTCCTACGTTCTGCCAGTCCATTCTGCTGCGGTTGCCTTGGTGCAGATCTTTCATGCTTAATGCTGGCCTCCGCGCAAAAATCCATCAGCAGACTGTTGCAGAATTCCGTCCCATTGTCTGACCGTATCCGCTTTACCGTAGCTTCTCTCTGTTTTTGTGCTTTGACAATCAAATCTGGAAGAATGACTTTCACTTCATCCTTGGATCTGAGAAGCTTTACCCAGGTATAGCGCGAGTAGTCATCGACTACCACCAGCGAATAACGTCTTCCTCCAATGGTTTGAGGTGCTACTGGTCCAAAGAGGTCCATATGTAGCAACTCGAGTACCCGACTGGTACTGGGGCTGACTGGCGACTGGTTCTTGAAGGACTTCTTAGTTTGCTTGCCCTGCTGGCATGCTTTGCAAATCCCTTCCTTCTTGAATCCTCCCTTGGGAAGTCCTTCCACAAGATCATGCTTGGCCAGGTAGTTGATAGTTCTGAAATTCAGATGACTCAACCTTTTTGCCACAGCCAGTTAGTTTCCATAGAACTGGTGGCCACGAAGCATGAATCTGTCTTCCCGCTTTGCCAGTCAACGATATATAGTCCTCCTTTCCGAATACCTCTCAGCTTGGTCTCGCCAGTCATCTCGTCCTTGATCTGGCACTCTGATTTCTCAAAAGAAATTGTGTATCCACTTTCGCTCAGCTGACTGATACTCAGGAGGTTGTGCTTGAGATTGGTAACAAGGAATACATTAATGATTCTGACATCGTTCTTCTCGATGCAGCCCTTGCCAATAACTCTGCCCTTAGAGTTATCACCAAAAATAACTGGAGGTCCTTTGACCTTGATGAGATCTGTAAACAAATCCTCTTCACCAGTCATGTGAGCTGAACACCCACTATCTAAGATCCACTCGCTCGACCTCTGAAGCTGTGTTGCATGATCCTGTACCTGCAAGAAAGATAAAGATTTTATTTAGGTCCCCGATCATCTGCGGGTCCTGCAGGGTTAGATCGCTGGATAATTCCTTTCGGAATCCAGACTTGAGTGATTTTCAGCTTGGTTTTACCCTTGCTGACATCATCAGTAGCCTTTCCCTTCCTTTTAAAATAATGCATGAGATTGGTTTGGGAAGGTGTGGCTGTGTGTGTAACTCCTTTGGAAGTATTCTTCCTCTGAGAGTTTCGGAAATATTTTTCCGGTTGTGTGAGTTGCCTTCGTGGTCTCTGGAAGTGTGGACCACCATGGCTAGCCTTCACAGCCCTTTGAGAAGACTTGTGATTGGGCTCAGGCCTCTGATAGGTATTCCTCCTATCAGGTGTTATCCTTCTCTCAGAGTTATTCTGAGATTTGGATCCCTTGTAAGTATGCTGGTGACTGGCATACTTGCGAGGTTGTGCGTGGATTCTCTTGACAGCTGGTGCTGGCTGTCGGATTCCACTGGCAGCTGACGCTGACTTCATTGCCTTAGAATTATTCGGCTTAGTCTGCGTCTTAGGGTGTGCTGGCGTCCTGTCAGCAGAGGATTTTGCCAGTTGAGGATTTTGTCGTGATGACTCACCTATGTATCTGGTCTTATTATTCCTGTGCTGATCAGCCATACGGGACTGACTGGTATTACCAGCTGGTGCTGATGCATTTACCAGTTTGCCCTTACCCTTATGAGCTGTGAGTTCGGGTTGGTTTATGCTCAAATCCTTTTCAAATCCCAACCCGGACTTATCAGTAGGCTTTCTCCAATGACTTAAAGCCTTTTCCAAATCCTTGGAGCCTTTATTCAAAAAATTTATTTTATTTTCTTGCTCCAGAACGATGTTGTGAAAATTATCTCGCTCAGTTTTTGCAATTTGAAAATTTTGGAGCAATTCAAAATGAGTCTTTTTCAGAGTGGCTAGCTCTTCACCGATTGACCTAGATTTTTCAATCTCATTGGTCAAAACAGAAATTTGATCTTTCTGCGTGGTGTTTTCGCCAGCCAAGACATTCTTTATTTCATAAAATTTCAAAAATTCTCGTTGAAGAATGTCTATAGTGACAGCTTCTGAGTCGGAGCAATGCGACTCAGAATCGTCTAGAATGTGTGGAGACATGATATGCAATGAGGGAACAGATTGTACCTCATCATCAGCGGCAAGTGCTTGTTCCTCCTCACTGTCAGCACATTCCTCATGTGCTTCCTCTCCAAAGGCTACCATCAGCGCCAATAGCGCTTCCTCTTCTGACTCTTCATCTGATGCATACTCTCCATCATCATGGTCAGGAATATCAGGAACCTCTGTCCTGGTCAGCATCGCCTTGGCAACGGCCTTCGATGCACGCTCTTCAAAGAGCTTCTTCAGCCTTTCCCGCTCCTCTCTATCCACTTGTGGACATTCAAATTTGAGGTGGTCAGGGGATTGGCACTGATAACATGCGCGGGGAGCTCTCTTGACGAATTTTCCATCAGATGAGCTGAGAGAAGCTCCCTGTTTCGCCTTGGCTTTCTCCAGAAGAACAGCCAGTCTCTTCATCTGTTGCTCAAGGTCTGCGATAGAGCTCTCGCTGCCTTTTGAGTTAGATCCCGACGGGGATGGGATCTCTTTCTGCTGGTTGTGCGACCCAGCAGGTCTGTCAGTGTGGAAAGGCTTCTTGTGCTTCCACTTGTAATCCCTCTTGACGAAGTAGGCTTCGTCTTGTGTTTTGATGCTGGGAGATCCAACGGTCCGAATGGCTTCATTTTTGTTCACCATTTGGATATCCCACTCATGTGCTTAGAGCTGAGCAAATAGCTCCTTGGGAGTCATCTTGGATAGATCCTTCTCCTTAAGAGATGTGGTCTTCACAAACCAGTCCTCCTTGGGGCATCTTTGATAGGATCTTTGCATTAAGCTCTGCATTCGAGTACTCCTTGTCTAAGGACTTCAGCTCGCTGACTATGGCATAGAATCTAGCCTCCATCTCCTTGATGGTTTCACCAGTCAGCATCTGGAATGACTCGTATTTGTCCACCGCAACTTGCAACTTGTTGCGCTTCATCTGATCTGTCTCGGTACAGAGACTATCAAGGTAGTCCCAGACTGCCTTGGCGCTGTCGAATTGGAGGGCTTCCTCCATCAGCGGTTCTGGGAGAGATGATAGGATCATATCGAGAGCAACGGAGTCCAGCTGATTCCGCCTCCTGTCTTCAGCGTTCCATTCTTCTGGGGGCTTTGGGATCTCAGCAGCTGGTTGATCTCCTAACAGGTGCCTTGTCTTGGTGATCTCGATCGGCCCTTTCTCCAGTACGTCCTTCATCTCCGGATGGACGCTTTTCAGTTGAATGAGTGACCTCTTTCGCCAAATATCGGGCTTGGCAGGATTATAGTTGAGCAGCTTCGGGACATTCATCTTGTGTACCTGAGCTAATCAACAGACAGAAAGAGTAGAGTGCAAGGAAACTTGGATCTCGGTCCTAAGCGACTCAGTGTACGACCAGTCTAGAAAGACCGACCGCGCCTGATACCACTTGTTGGTCCCGGTTTTTCAGAGTATAATACGTTACGCAGCGGAAATAATAATGATTGTTTCTTGCACGCTACTTACACACAGCTGACAACTGGCAACTGGTCAGCTGGTGCTGGTTACTCAGTACGCAGCTGACAACTGGTCAGCTGGTGATTCAGTACTTAGAATATTTTAGCCTGGTTTGCACAGTTATTTATCAGTTTCAGGATATACTCCAGCACTTGAATGCTGGGTTTAAAATATGAATGAAATGCAGAAAGCTGATAAATAACAAAGGATTTTATAGTGGTTCGATCAATCGATCTACGTCCACTCTCCAGTCGAAGCACTGGAAATTCCACTAAGAGTAAGCAGGTACAGGTGTCCTACGATCTATCTCTAGCTGGTGAATGCCTCGTCCACCAGTTCACTAGATCAACCGCTCCCGGTCCTGGATCCTTCTTCAACTCTTCACAGCTGGTGGAGTG
The DNA here is from genome assembly GCA_026898455.1 of Plectranthus barbatus. Taxonomy (NCBI): domain Eukaryota; kingdom Viridiplantae; phylum Streptophyta; class Magnoliopsida; order Lamiales; family Lamiaceae; genus Plectranthus; species Plectranthus barbatus. The sequence continues at coordinate 11,443 of JAPKLW010003883.1, forward strand.
CGAGCACGTCACTTCAACCTCCACAGCAAGCTGGGTGTTTTAGTTCTCCCAAGAACGTAACGGTCTCAACGGCAGAAATGCCCGTAATAACTCAAGTGCTGGTAAGCACAGGAGCTGCTGTGAACTCTCTCGAAGGAGAAAGAACACCAAATGAGATCTTTAACTTACAAGCTTAAAGCTTGAAGTCTCGTGTTTGATAAATCAACACACGGAGAGCTTTAAGAAAAGCCTCGAAAGTACTTGCAGTAATTTCAGTTCTTTCGGTGGTTGAGCAGATGAGTAGAATTATTCAATATGTCGTGGAATCTGATCAAGAGTTTGAATGTTGGTGGTTGCGATGTATTTATAGCCGCAGGAACCGATTCAAACTTTCTAGCCGTTTGGACACATCCGGAAAGGTGGCAGACCTCGGATGTCCTTCTGACGGCGGCAGGTATGTTTTTCCGGAAGGAACCATACCTTTGACCGCTTTATCTGACACAGATCTCTTTGTGTCAGAACGGCTCTTTAAGTCAGTCCGAGGAATAAGACTGGCGTCTTGTGACTGATAGACTTTAAGTTATCCTTCCTTAAAGTCATCCTCTGTCAGTCGATTCCTCAGAGAATCTTCTTTTTGTCTCTACGGCGCTGGGAGAAGGAATCTGGAATTCTGCTGGTAACATCTGACTGGTAGATCATACTGGTGATCTTGTGCTGGCAGTCTCTGCTGGTGACTTGCCCTGGCATCATCAAAGTCTACCAAATCTCTGGATGTTAACTCTTTTCTGAATCTCCCATGACTGGTGAAATCACCGCTGGTGAATAGTGTAAGTAGGAACACGTATTCTCCTGGTAAGGTTTGTCAGCCACCTGCTGATGAAACCCTTCCCAACTGGTGAACAGTAGCCAGTCATTAAGCGCTTCTCACCGCTGGTGAACAGTGTCAGCATGAGTCTTTGTCAGCCGACTGCTGATGAACCCCTTCCCAACTGGTGAACAGTAGCCAGTGGTAAGCTTCTTCTCATGATGGTGAACAGTATCAGCATGAGTCAATCAGCTACGACTTACAACTCAATAGACCTAAACAGGACTTTACATTTAAGATCTGGTCTAGAGCTATCTAGAGACAACTGACGCTGGTAGGACTTAGGATTTGATCCACCAAAACTATAATCTAAACAAGTAAGCTACTGGGGGAGGAAACCTTTAGACAGATTTCCCAACACCATTACTGCTAAAATGAAGTGTAGCAGGAATGGGAGCCAAATCCAACGAGCTAATTGGATTGCTACCATACACAATCTCAAATGGACTTCATTTGGCAGTTTGGTTTATGGATCGATAATAAGCAAACTCTTCTTGAGCCAAAACTATATCCCATTGACGTGGATTCTTACCAACCAAACATCTTAGAAGAGTTCCCAGACTTCTATTTACCACTTCTATTTGACCGTTGGTTTGGGAGGTGATGAGATGAACTAAATTATAACTTAGTCCCTAGCTTTCTCCAAAGTGTTCACCAAAAATGACTCATAAACTTTGAATCACGATCATAAGTTATTGTTTTGGGAATTCCGTGAAGTCTCACAATTTCCTTAAAATAAAGATCAGCAACATGTGTAGCATCCAGAGTTTTGATGCACGGAACAAAATAAGCCATCTTTGAAAATCAATCAACCACCACCTTGACCGAATCTTTGTTACTTTGAGTTCGGGGCAGCCCAACGACAAAGTCCACACTCACATCCTCCCATGGACTTGTTGGCACTGGCAATGGAGTGTACAAACCCATGTTTTGCCCATGACGTTTTGTAATATGGCAGATTCTACATCTCTCAATCCATTTTTGGTTATATCGATCCATTCGTGGCCAGTAAAAGTTCTCTCGAACAAGTTCAAGAGTCTGTCTCTTCAAAAATGTCCAGTAAGACCTCCATTATTAGCCTCATCAAGGATTGCTTGTTGCAGCGAACAATCTAGAACACATAGTAACTTGTCTTTGAAGAGGTAGCCATCATGAATCAAGAATAACGTGAATGGAGCTTTCAAGCATTTTGTCCAAATAACACCAAAAAATGGATCATCCTTGTAGAGTTCTTTAATTACCTCAAAACCAACAACCTTCAATTGTAAAGTAGACAATAATGTATATCGTCGACTAAGAGCATCTGCAATTCGATTGATAATTCCAGATTTATGACTGATGACAAATTTAAAAGCTTGTAGGGATTTGACCCAACTTGCATTACGAGTGTTCAACTTCTACTGAGTATTCAGGTGTTTCAAAGCTTCGTGATCAGAAAAGAGAATAAATTCCTCATGAAGAAGATAATGTTGCCAATGATCCAAGGTGCGAACAATGGCAAAGAATTCCTTATCATATGTAGAGTAATTCCGCCGAGTATGATTCAACATTTCGCTAAAGAAAGCAATGGGCTTTCGTTCTTGGCTAAGAACTCCTCCAATTCCTACATTAGAAGCATCACAATCCACCTCGAAAACTTTATCAAAATTTGGGTGTTGCAAGATTGCAGCTTCTGTCACTTTTTTTTTTTAAGAAGCTCAAAACTTTTTTGTGCTTCTTCACTCCACTTAAAGCTGCCACCTTTCAAACCTTTTGTGACAGGTGCGCGCAATAATAGTGCTAAAACTTTTGATGAACCTCCTGCAAAATAAAGCTAGACCATGGAAACTTCGAACGTCATGGATTGACTTTTGGAATCGGCCAACTCAAAATAGCTTCAATTTTATTTTTGTCCATCTTGATGCCCTAAAAAGAGATAACACATCCCAAGAAAACAAGGCTAGTTGTGAAGAATTGACATTTCTTCAAGTTGGCATATAATTTTTCCTTCCTGAGCACCTCAAAAACTTATCGAATATGTTATAGATGTTCCTCCGGACTGGAACTATAAATAAGAATGTCATCAAAGTAGACCACAACAAACTTCCTAATAAATGGCTTAAAGATGTGATTCATAAGCCGCATAAAAGTTGAAGGTGCGATAGAAAGTCCGAATGGCATAACCACCCATTCGTAGAGACCATCCCTTGTTTTAAATGCAACCTTCCACTCATCTCCAGGCCTCATTTGATGATAACCACTTTGGAGATCAATCTTCGAGCCAATATTGAACCCATGTAGTTGATCAAGAAGACCATCAAGTCGAGGGATAGGAAAGTGGTATTTGATTGTGATTTTGTTCACTACTCTACTATCTACGCACATGCTCCAAGAATTATCTTTTTTTTTTTTTTGCACAAGAAGTGCTAGGACAGCACAGGGGCTTTTACTTTCCTGGACAAGACCTCTAGCCAAAAGATCCTCAACTTGTTGTTGTAGCTCTTCATGTTGTTTAGGATTCATTCTATAGGCGGCTTTGGTTGGAATTGATGCATTGGGAACAAGATCAATGCAATGCTGTAAACTTCTCATTGGGGGAAGACCCGGTGGGATTTCTTCAAGTACCACAACTTGAAATTCCTTGAGAAGAGATTGGACTGGTAATGGGATAGCAAAAACTTCTTCGTTCTCCTCTAAAACCACCAAAGCAAATGCTTCCATCGACTCCTCAATTTCCTTCTCAATTTGTGACTTGGAAAGTAGATTACTTCCCTCGCTTTTTGAAGTATTAAGAACATTTTCCAATTTTGAAGATCCAAAGATGATCTTCTCACCATCTTTCACAAAGGTATAAATATTTCGAAAACCATCGTGATGTGTCTTCCTATGAAATTGCCAAGGTCTACCAAGATGTAAATGACAAGCATCCATAGGAATCACATCACACCAAACTTCATCATTATACTTCTTCCCAATAGAAAACTGAACAAGACATCTTTCTTTTTTTTTTACCTTGATTTCGTTTCCCTTTTGAAGCCATGAGAATTTATATGGTTGTGGATGGTTTTCTGTTTTTAACTTCAACTTATCCACCATTATAGAAGACACAACATTTTCACAACTTCCACTATCAATAATAACATTGCATACCTTGTCATGAAAAGTGCATCTAGTGTGAAATATGTTGTTCTGGAGCCACGAATCATCTTCCACATAGCTAGCATTGAAACTACGTCGAATCACCAATGTTTTGTCGTGATCCTCATATGTGATTTCATATATAGGGGCTGTCTCATATGGATCCTCATTGGTTTCTTCTTCGATCAGAGTAATGATTTTTTCATTTAGACAATCCGCAACGAAGTGCCCAAAACCTTTGCACTTGAAGCATGATTTTTTATTGCTGCCACTTTGCTTCGTAGTGTTGTTCTCTTTGTTCGCAACAACCTTCTCTTTTCCTTCTCTTGTTGGTATCTTTTTTGGAGTACTACTTCCATTTTTTGGAGTACTACTTCCACGATTAGAAGAGCTCTTGTTTGGGGTGAAGCGACCACCAAATCGATTTGATTCTTTTTGTTGTTTCTTCACCTTGAGAGCCAACTTACATATGTCATTGTATATCCAATATGGTTGTACCTAGACAACATTTCCAATTTTGTATCTGAGGCCCCCAAGAAAACGAGCAACAATCTGTTCATCCAGCTCCATGATATTACATTTCAGCATGAAATTTTCATATTCAGCAATATAATCTTCTACGGAAAAGTCTCTATGCTTGAAATTGTGATACTTGAGATAGACATCCGGACGGTAATTATCTGGCAAAAATTTTGTGCGTAACTCCATCTTGGTCCACGCTCTGTTCTTTTGCTTTCCATCATGCGCATGTTGCTTATTTAGGTCCTCCCACCAAAACAGAAGCATATTTCTTTAATTTGATAGCAACAAATTTCACCTTATGATCTTCTGAAATTTCTTTTAATTCAAAGACTCTTTCAACGTAGTTTAGCCAATCAACGAATTCATCGGGATCACTTATTCCAGTAAAATCAGAAATATCAACCTTAAAATCAAAAGACTTATCACGAACATTGTTCCTTCGAGGTCTTTCTTCATGGAGAGAGTCGTCACTTGAATATGGCCCATTTCAAATGAGCTATAATACCATGAAAAATAAATAGAATGTGCATGAACTGCACAGTATGTTGGTGTAAGAGGAAATGAGACTTAAGAATTTGGGAAGTCATTCAGTCTATTATGTGAGCCACTAAGGTAATCAAGGAGCTGGAAAGAAATTCATGAAGAAACATGGTAAGGGTAAGAAGTCGTTAAAGATCAATGATACTTCTAGTAAGATCCAGAAGAAAGAATCAAAGACCCATAACTGTCACTTCTGTGGAAATCCTGGACATATCCAAAAGGTTTGTCCGAAACGTAAGGGTTGGTTCGAAAGTAAAGGTAAGCATAATGCTTATGTATGTTTCAAATCAAATTTAACTGAAGTTCCACATAATACTTGGTGGATTGATTCTAGATGTAAGACTCATGTTTCTAATATGATGTAGGGATTCTTACAATCCAAACCATAAGCCCGAATGAGAATTTTTTCTTCATGAGGAATCGAATGAAAGCTCTAGTGGAAGCAGTCGGGACTTATCGTTTAATCCTTGACACTAGACATCATTTGGATTTATTGGAAACTCTTTATGGACCTAGTTTATATAGAAATTTGGTTTCTTTATCTAAACTTGATTTTACTGGATACTCTTTCAATTTTGGTAATGGATGTTTCAGTTTATTTAAGCATAATCATGTAATCTATGTGATGGTTTGTATAAACTGAAATTAGATGGATTGTATTCTGAAACTGTTTTATCACTGTATCATAATGTTGGAGCTAAACGTGGCTTAGTGAATGAAAGTTCTGCTTTAATGTGGCATAAAACATTTGGGTCACATTTCTAGAGAAAGAATGGAAAGACTTGTAAAGAATGAAGTCCTTACTGATCTAGATTTTACAGACCTGAATATTTGTGTGGATTGTATTAAAAGAAAGCAAACAAAACACTCTGAGAAAGGAGCCACAAGACGCACTCAACTTCTTGAAATTGTGCATAATGATAAATGTGGACCTTTTGATGTTCAATCTTTCCGAAAGAAAAAGATCTTCATTACCTTTATTGACGACTATTTACGTTATGACTATGTCTATCTATTGCATGAAAAGTCACAAACAGTAGATGCCTTGGAAATCTACTTGAATGAATTAGAAAGGCAATTAGATAGAAAGGTTAAAGTAATAAGGTCTGATAGAGGTGGTGAGTACTACGGAAGATATGATAAAACTGGGCAACAACCAGGTCTATTTGCAATACTTCTCAAGAAACGTGGCATTTGTGCACAGTATACAATGCCAGGTTCACCACAACAAAATGGTGCATGAGAAAGGCGTAACAGAACTTTAATGGATATGGTTAGGAGCATGTTAAGTAATTCAGTTTTATCCTTATCCTTGTGGATGTACTGTTTGAAAACTGCCATGTATTTGTTGAACAGGGTTCCTACGAATTTCTAATCCACATGGAAAGAAATTGGATCCAAGAACAATAAGTGGATACTTTATTGGTTATCCAGAAAAGTTAAAAGGGTATATCTTTTACTGTCCTAATCATAGTACGAGAATTGTTGAGACTGAAAATGTAAGGTTCATTGAGATTGGTGAAAATAGTGGGAGTAATGTTTCTCCACGTAATGTGGGTAATTAATGAAGTTAGAATACAAGTCCCTTTGATTTGTACATCTAACAATAAAGTGAATGTCGCTCCAACTGTTGTACCGAATAACAGTGGACATCAGCAACCGAATGATGAACCCATGATTGAGCCACCAAATGATGAAACTATTGAAGAAGTACCACAAGAAATAGTATTAAGGAGGTCTGAAAGGCAAAGAAGACCTGCTATTTCGAATAACTATGTGGTATATTTACATGAATCAGAAACTGACTTAATTATTAATGATAATGATCCAGTCTCATTTTCACAGGCCATGAGTTGTGATAATTCTGATGAATGGTTAATGCCATGAAAGAAGAGTTGAAATCAATGGAACATAATGGTGTTTCGGACCTTGTAGGATTACCAGAAGGTTGTAAGGAAGTTGGTCGTAAGTAGGTCTTTAAGACCAAATGTGACTCTCATGGTAATCTTGAACGATACAAAGCCAGATTTGTTCCCAAAGGTTTTACTCAGAAAGATGGAATCGATTATAAAGAGACATTTTCGCCTGTCTCATGAAAGGATTCTTTCAGAATTATCATAGCACTAGTAGCTCACTATGACATGGAGTTACATCAAATGGATGTGAAAATTGCCTTTTGTAATGGAGATTTAGAAGTGGATGTTTATATGGACCAGCCAATGGGTTTTGCAATTAAGAGAAAGGAACAAATGGTATGCAAATTGAAGAAATCAATATACGGTCGCAAGCAAGCTTCCCGCCAATAGTATTTGAAGTTTAACTATACTATTGTTTCCTTTGGATTTCAGGAAAATGATAAACACTCATTTTGTGCATTTACTGCTGTGAATTTGCTAGCCATTTGCCTTGGATTAGATCGTTCAATGATATTTCTGTGTTTAATTCATATTCTTTTAAGAAATATTACGTTTGGTTTGGTTTTGGGGTGTTTGTACAGGATTCATGCACAATTGAGCTGTTTACAGATATGACTGAGTGTATTGGTGCCAATTGGTGTTTCTTTGCATCGGGAAAAGAAAGAAGTGGGAAGAGATCGACGAAAAATCATAATTTCCGTTCGTGATAAGAACAGCGACCCAAAATACGAACTCGGCGGTCGCCGAGTTTGTAGATGGGTTGCCGTTTTCGTAATTTCTCGCATTTTTTGTTCAGCACAGAGATGGCGACCGCCATCGTCACTTTACGGGTAGCCGAACGTGTTTTAAAGCCTGAAAATTGATGTAAATCTCATATCTTTTTAGAGTTTTAGAAGATAGGTATAAATAGAGGGTTCCAAGGATTCAAAACTATCCTTCGTCATTATTTTAGAGGTTGAGAGTTTGGAAAAAGCAGATAAAGGAGCAGAATTCAAAAAGTACGAAGATTGAAGACTCAAGATCGAAGATTACGGTTTTTGGTTTTATGTTTTCTATTTCTTTGTATCTTTTGCCTTTTTTGTTGATGGAATTTAGCATGTCTGGCTAAATCCATATTGGATTCTAGGGTTTGAAACTTGATGAATTTTATGTAAACGTTTATTTGATTCAATTTTCCTTTTTCATTCGCATTTTAATTATCCTGGGTTTTGCTTAATTGCTTGATATTGGCCATTGATGGCAATTTGATTGATATTTCTTGAACTGAGAGGTCTAGGGTTATCAATAGGCTTGCAGGATAATTAGATTTGATAAATTGAATATCCGAGAGGAATTCGAATTATTGAAGGGTTTTAAATTCTGAGGTTTTAATCAAGAATAGAATTCCTTTTGTGCATCCGAGAGGAGTCATTAAGATTTTTATTTCCATGTTATGGTTTAGAATTCGAGAGAATCGCCTGATAGCATATTCATGATTAACCTATGCATTTGGAAATTAAATTGGAATTGGATTGAATAAATGTTATGCATAATTATTTATCATAGTGGGTTGCCCTGGAATCCTATTTTATCTATATTTTCTAAGTTAAACATTTATTTCCTTTAAAATTATTTACCATTCAAAACTGCATAGTTTAAATAAATCAACCTTTTTTTATCAAAGTGTCTAGATAGTAGTGAAGTATTTATGCTATAGTGCTTAATTATATTTCGAGCCTGCAATCCTTGAGATCGATAATTTATTACTTGCCCTCTGCAGTGATCTGTACACTTGCAGAACAGTGTGTTGCAAAACACGCTATCAGAAAACACTGTTTACCGGTGTATATATTTCAAAGTTAGTGGGAGTAAGGTCATATTTTTGATACTGTATGTTGATGATATCTTGCTTGCAACTAATGATCTTGGTCTTCTTCGTGAAACAAACTTTTCTTCCTAGTAACTTTAAAATGAAAGATATGGGTGAGGCATGTTATGTGATAGGAATAGAAATATTCCGTAATAGATCACAAGGAATGTTAGGCTTATCTGAGAAAGCTTATATCAATAAAGTACTTGAGAGGTTTCGAATGGAAAAGTGCTCAGCATCACCTATTCCAATTTAGAAAGGAGACAAATTTAGTCTCGCTCAATGTCCTAAAAATGACTTGGAATGGAAACAAATGGAAGCAATTCTGTATTCATCAGTTGTTGTGAGCATCGACCTGACATAAGCTTTGCAGCTAGAATGTTGGGAAAATACCAAAGCAATCCAGGAATGGAACACTAGAAAGCTGCAAAGAAGGTTCAGAGATATTTGCACGAAACAAAGAATCACATGCTTACGTATAAGAGATCTGATCATCTTGAAATGATTGAATACACGAATTCTGATTTTGCTGTATGCATGGATACAAGGAAATCCACGCTTGGCTATGTATTTTTTTAGCCGGAGAAGTGATTTCGTGGAAAAGTGCAAAACAGTCCATTATTGCTGCATCGACGATGGAAGCTAAATTTGTAGCATGTTTTGTGGCTACAATTCAGGCGAATTGGCTGCGGAACTTAATTTAAGGGCTTAGAATTTTCGACAGTATTGCTAAGCCGGTGAAGTTGTATTGTGATAATTCCGCAACAGTTTTCTTCTCTAAAAATGACAAGTACTCTAAAGGTGCTAAGCATATGGAATTAAAGTACTTTTCCATGAAGTAAGAAGTTCAAAAACAAAGAGTGTCAATAGAACATATTAGCACAAAACTTATGATAGCATATCCTTTGATGAAAGGATTGCAGTCCAAAACATTTATTTAACATGTTGAAAGTATGGGCATTACTGATGATATTATATATTGAATTGTTCATTAAGTATTGATAGTATGGTCTGTCTTGATCTCCAACGCGATTGTTGACCTTGAGGATCTTGATAGGACCCCTCTCGATGACATCTACCATCTCAGGATGTGTGCTTTTGAGAACTATGTTAGATCTTTTCTTCCATGCTGCGAACTTCTCCGCTTAATATAGTGGAAGCTTTATGTTATTCATCAAGGTACCTGCTCGCTAAACAAAAAAATTTGCAAGAACAACTAGATCTGGTCCTTGGCGATTCAAAGTAGCTAGTCTGTAAAGACCATCTGCTCAGATACCACTTGTTGGTCCCGAGATCAGAGTTTAACAGATATATGCAGCGGAAGATTAAGAACGAGTTCTTGCAAATTACAAACTGGTGGTTGTCAACTAGTTTGGTTCTGTGAAAAGCATGTTGTCTGCGAGTCTGATTATTAACAAGTTCGGTTGTACTCCAACACAAGAAAGTGTTGGGTTTTAAATCCTTGTAGAATAAAAAATAAAGCAGTAAAATAACGCAAGAATTTATAGAGGTTCGAACAACCGTCCAACGTCCTCTCTTCAGGCAATAGCCCGGAATATATTAGCCTTAGGATTGTAATCTGTCCTCATGATCTATCGCAAGCTGGTGAATGCCCGTGTCCACCAGTCCACTTGCTCACTCGTCCAGAGTCTCGTTCTCCTTCGGCACTCAGATCGAGAGTGTGGGCACACCACGCAGCCTCCTCCTCCGGAAGTTAGGAGCTTTTGAGTTCTTTCCAGAACTCTTCGAACTTGTGGCAGATGCCCGTGATAGTCACAGCTTGGAGATAGCTGCAACTGCTATGATCTTTCTTGGAGAGAAAGAGCAACAAAAGAAAAACTCAAGCTGAGAAGCTTAGAGTCTCGTTTTCGGAGATGGAACACTGTAAGTTATTTGAAAATAGCCTCAAACAGGAAAGAAGAACTCTGGGAGTCTATGTTTGGATATGACGGTTACGATGTGTTCAGCTTGTTCAAACGTAAGATATTTGTAATCGTAACTTCGTAACCCTTCCTCTGAGATTGCTTTGTCTATATATAGACAAAGCAGGGAAAGGTTTGGTGAAAGAGCCGTTTAGAGACAATCCGAATTTTGAACTATCCGTTGGGTCTCTGATTGGATGGTGACAGGTTGCCTTTTCTGCTTTGCCGCACCTGCTCCGTCCTTTTCTGACACAGAATGTCGACATCCTGCTGCATTTCAGAACAGCTCGCCAGTATGAGGAATACTAAAATGGATGTTTGAACTTCAAACTTTAAGAAATCTCTTTTTCCTTAATTCTGGCTTTTGAGATTCCTCTGATGGATTTATATACTGAAAGCATTATGACTGGTATATTATGAACATGGTTTATGGTTAATATACTGGGAATCATTATTGTTGTATTAACATCTCCTGTCTGAATTAACAAACATATATCGCAAGCGACTCTATTCTCTTATCTCGTCGATAGGGAGATCATACGGTGTGTTATAGATCACGGAAGATCGTATGGATCGCTCGACCTAGCGAGATATAAAGGTTATCACAGCTGAGACAGTGCCAGAATAGACTATCGGTTTTGGCTGCAGCACAGTTAGTAATTAGTGGCTTATCTTGGTCACTAGATGTGCTGGTGCGTTTGGTACGCATTGATAGGACCTAACTGAGATCGATTCTTTTATCTGACATTAAAAGAATCTTGATCTCGATGGCTTGATGAAATCTAAAGCCTAATGAAGGTTCAAGAGGTATACACAAGTTTATGTATCACTTTGAGATACTATGGTGGAGAGTCTTACATGTACTTGTATATTTGTATCTTGGGTGGTAGCAGCTTATGTATGACTTCTAGTTCTTTGATTAGGTAACCATATCCAGTATAGGATGGTGACATTCCCTAAGAACGTCAAAAAGGTTCACTATGCGGAAGTCCTGCAGGCTGATTAAGTTCAAGCATAAGTGAAAAGGTATTGAGTGGTATTACTTAGGAATAAAAGATATAAATTAATTTGTAGGCTTGTCAGAGCCTAAATTAATTAATGAATTTCTGTAACCTTAAATATGGGAATATACCGAGCCCGTGCAACCCGTTCCTCATAACGTGGTAGCAAAGAGGTAGGACAGTATTGATTCTCTGGTGGCATGAATCAATATTAATTAATTAATTATATTTTGGGTTGAATATGGGAATTAATTAATTGATAGACCTTCTTTGCTATTTGAATACTGGTCCCTGGTCTGGCCCATGGAAAAGCTCAAGCCCAATAAGGATCAGAATTTCCTATAAATACCCCCATTGTTCTCAGATCTCAATGCACCACAAGATCATAAGTTGATAAGCAGCAAACCAGAGATTTGGGAGTTGTTATTGTCGACTGGATCTAAGAAGGAGAAAGGAAATTCTGCTTTCTGATAGGCACGGAATCCGGAGGGAATCTTCACCAGATATCCGAATCGGAGCAAGGGATACAGATCAAAAGATCAGATCTGGAGGATCTTCTTTCTCTCTCTTTCCTTCAAGTTTTTTATTTTTATTTATTAAAGATCAGAGAATTAATCTTGATTATTTCAGGATTGAATCTTATTGGGCAAGAAGGATTAAAGATCAAATCCCTGTGCAACTGTTCAGAGTTTAAATTCATCCAGGTATTCCGCAATCTTTCTTATGCATTCCATAAGAGCATGCTAGGTTTTGATCATAGGCATAGCAATTAAGTTTTATGATATCCAATAATCAACCTTGGCAATCGGATTATGCAATTCAGTTTGCTAGTAAAAATTCTTTCATCCTCTGGCGTGTCTTTGTCTCTATTCGTGAGAAGAAACTAGACTTGATAAACTGGTGATTATCCCAGCTGGTGAAATCAGCCAATTTATCTGAGTGGTTTGCTTCAAGCTGAAGTGGTCGTCATTTCGCCAGTTCGTCGCTTGAGTCTTTGTTTCTTCTTATCTTCACGATGACCAAACTGATGGTTTCGATCACAAGCCAAGTTTGTCTTGATTAGCTTTTACAACTCGATAAACATCCTAAGTGGATATTACAAGTTTGTACAACTAAGCTAATCTAGAGACACTTCCTAAGGTGGTTTCTATAAACGTTTGACACATCAAAACATAAAAGGTAAGGGAATTTCTATCCTAAATTCCCAACACACTATATCATCAATATATACTTGAAAGGGGGGGTCAATACTGTATGATGACTTTTTTACAACTATATAGTTCTTACCAATATGTTTATCAAAGATAGTTTTATCCACATTACCTCGGCTGAACTTTAGCTCAAGTAGAAATTCAGTTAGCCTTGCATACCATGCTCGATGTTCTTGATTGGGTCCGTACAACGCCTTCTTCAACTTGTACACATGATCGGGTTTCAATGGATCTATTTCCTTGTAATTAACAGGGGCTTTCTTGCGAGTTTGTACTCCTTCAAAGAAACTTCCAATGGCCTGAGACGGAGGGTGATTCCTTTTGATCCGAAGAGGTGGTTCTCTTTTTTCTGAGTTTGACACCAGGGTGTCGAAGATTTCCTCCTTGTCAGAGTCTGAACCATGAGTAACTGGATCCTCCTCTTTGTCAGTGTCAGAGTCCGGAGTTGATGTTGGGCTTGTTGTTTCTCTAACATCTATACTCATCTATACGCAGCATCGCAATGGAATCAACGGCAGCAGACTCACAGTGCGAGGCAGCGACGAGCGGGCATGCTCGGCAGAACCCTCGCGGGTAGTGCATGCCGCGCCTCCGTGCACGGTGGCAACCGGGAAACCTGGCAATAGGAGCAGGCGGCACGAGTAGCGATAGCAAGCAGCAGTGGCGGCGGGCACGGTGGAACCCTCGCGGGTTCGCGCCTGCGCCGCCGCATGCAGTAGCGCTGTGTACAGCCGCGTGCCACTATGGCGACGTGCGGGAAGGAATAAGAAGGTGGCTCAAGCGACAGCAGCCAGCAGCAGCAGCAGCGGGGGGTGCGGCGGAACCCTCGCAGGTTCGCACCTGCACCACCACACGCAGCAGCAGGCCGCGCGTGCACGCGCACCAGTCTTCTCCTCCGTGCGCGGGGTTGATGGCCTTTGGGGAAGGCGCGGACAGAGGCGACGAGAATACAGCAGCGGCGGCGCGCGGCAGAACCCTAGGGTTCGTGCCTGCGGCGGCCGCACGCAGCAGTAAATCTTGCCCGCTCTCTGCGCATCATTTATGGGCGAGCCACGGTCGACGGGCGATGCAGCAGGGATGCATGGTGTGGGGAGGCATGGCCGGATGGGACGGAGGTGGTGGTGGCCTGCTGCGGCGGCGACGTGCGTGCAAGGAAACCTTAGGGCTTCCGCGCACACGCACACGCCGTGCGTGGTGCTTCTCAGCCGCAATTCCATCTCACAGCCATCCTCCGGTGCCGGTGACCAGTGCAGGCGACCGGCGAGGGCCCAGGGGCGTGGGCAGCGACCGGCATAGGTGAAGGACAACGGTGGTGGCCGGCAGAGGCTGGAAGCGTGGGCTGCAGCTTGCGCATTTGTGCGCAAGGCTGCTGTGCATTTTTCCGACGACTCGCGCCACTGTGGACGGCGGCCGATCGGCGGTGGCTGGTCAGGTCACAGATTGTCGGGCCGTGTACATGCGAACCCGGTTCGTGGTGTGTGCATGGGTCCGATTGTCTGATTTTTCGAGCCCAATCAGTTCGAGGAGGCCTAGTCCAAGTTATTAGATTTTCAAGTGAAACAGTGGGAGCCCAGTTGAAGATCTGTATCATAATTCCAACTGTAATAGTTAGAATTATTTATCTTGATGTAATTGTATCATATGGCCACGAGGACTGTTTAATTATTTATTTTATGTGTTCTCGTATGATATAATTGTCTTTTATTATTTGCGCTCATCCAAGCATGTGTATATAATAGGAAGCACGTTTATCGCTTTATTATTTACAGCTTTCAAGCATGCTATGTGATTTATTTCATGAATTAAATTATAACTACAAATTTAGTATTCATGCTCTGCATGATAGAATTTTAGCAGTGTTATAATTTATAGCAACATGAAATAATCTGTGCGCAAACGATGAAAGTGTTAAACCTTATGAATGTAATTTACTAAGAAGTTTTATTTAAGACCTCCACAAAGCGATCTCTTATTGGAAGTGAATAGTTCAATAAGTAAACGTCTACATGTGTAGCTTGCTTATTCTATTATTCATAAGTTCCAATAGATGAGATTTCTTAAAACAAACATTTAAATCATGTGAGTAGTGGGAGCCTTTGCGTAAACGTCTACATGTGTAGCTTGCGTATTTGGTTTTCATAAGTACTCTAGGATTGAATTAAATGAGACAACTTTATTATAAAAATCAAGCGTCATGGATCTGGTGTGTGTATGGCAATTGAGTTTTATAATGAAAAGTTGGCCTTATGGTTAGTATGCTTAGATGTTATCCAGAGCACAACTCATATGTGAAGTCCCTACTCAGTAGGATAACATGGTCTTAGTTGATCTCCGATTATTAATTCCATTCATCTAAGGTACTTAACGTGGATTGGAATTAAAGGACTGGAATTGAAAGATGCAGTCTGGTCGAGTGTTTTGTTGTAAACGTCCACATGTGTGGCTTGCAATAAAATTACTTGGGCTATTGGAGGAAACATTTGTATTGTTTTTATCATAAGGTTACAATACTTAACTATTTTAATAGTTTGCGATTGTGTTTTAATTGCTGTTTTAATATATTGTTTTCAGTCATGTCTATGTCCAATGTCATCAACATCTTAGCCCAAAACTCGTTAACTGGTCCTAATTTCCTAGAATGGAAACGCAACTTGGATTATATCCTTGTTGCAGAGGAACACATGTTTGTCTTTACTGAGCCTCGCCCAGCCCAGATGTTCGTACGATGAGTCGACAGAGGAGGAAGTGAACTACTATAATAAGTGGATCAAGTCAGATAATGTAGCGATGACTACTATGTCCAAGGTTCTTCAGCAGCAGCATCAGGCTTATGATACTGCTGTTGAGATAATGGATAGCCTCTCTGCGACTTATGGAGAATCAGACCGGACTGTCAGATTCAATCTCATGAGGGAAATCGTGAGTAAACAAAAAACTGATGGTAGTTCGCTAAGGGAGCACGTGGTCAACATGACTCATCTTATGGATAAGCTGACGTGGCATGGTGGTGGTATTGATGGGGAAGCCGAGGTCGATATCATACTCAATTCTCTCCCTAAATCCTTTGAGAGCTTTCCAAAAGGGTAAAGGGCGTAGCTGGTAAAAAGGACAAGTGTTTCAATTGTGGCAAAGTCGGTCACTGGAAGAAGGATTGTCAAGTCAAAAAGACTCAACAAGGTACGTCATGTGAATTTATAACGGAAACATGTTTAGCATCGGTTTCTACCCATTCGTGGGTAGTGGATACTGGAGCTACTGATCATGTTTGTTATACTTTGCAGGGGTTCGTGCCGACAAGGCATCTGAAACATGACGAGGTTACCATCTCCATGGGCAGCGGAGAGCAAGTCTCAGCAGTAGCCATTGGAGATTTAACTTTATGATTTGAAAACAATGTTTTAATTTTGAGAGATGTTTTATTTGTGCCAGTTTTTTGGCAGAACTTAATTTCTGTTTCCCAGTTATTTATCGATTGATATTTAGTTATTTTTTATAGTGGTGTTTCTATCATTGGCAATAACAATATTATCTGTCGTGGTAAACTGATTGATTCTCTCTATATCATAAATTGTTCACATAAATCTTCCATGAACGTTGCATCTAACTCATCCAATAATAATAATCATTTAAAGAGAAAGTTTTCTTCTTCTGACGAGGATCAAACATATCTCTGGCAATTGAGACTCGGTCACATCAGTCTAAAGAGGATTAAGAGACTAGCAGATGATGGTATCTTAGATTCTTTCCAAGTGGTGCCTCATCAGGTTTGTGAATCATGTATAGAGGGTAAGATGTCGACCAGGCCTTTTAAGGTAAGTGAGGCTCGAGCAGAGGATGTGTTGGAATTGATCCACTCTGACTTGTGTGGACCAATATCCAAGCAAGCACATGGAGGTTATCAGTACTTCGTCACTTTTATTGACGATTACTCAAGATTTGGATATGTCTATTTGCTTCGCTACAAGTCTGAATGCTTTGAGAAATTCAAAGAATTCAAGATGGAAGTAGAGAAGAAGCTGGGTAAGACTATCAAAACACTAGGTGGAGAATACCTCAGTAATGAGTTCTTGCAGTACTTGTCAGATAATGGGATTACATCTCAGTGGACTGCACTAGGAACCCCTCAACAAAATGGTGTAGCTGAAAGAAGAAATAGAACTCTTTTGGAAATGGTTAGGTCAATGATGAGTTATGCAAGCTTGCCAATTTCGTTTTGGGGATATGCCTTGGAAACAGCGGCCTATTTGCTTAACCTGTTACCTTCTAAATCAGTTCCTAAAACGCCTCTAGAACTCTGGAATGGGCAAAAGCCCAGGCTAACCAGAATGAGGGTTTGGGGTTGTCCAGCATATGTGCTGACAAAGGAACCTGATAAGTTAGAAAGTAGGTGTAAGCTAATGTTGTTTATAGGTTATCCCGGGCAAACAAAAGGTGGTTACTTCTATTGTCCTAAGGATCATAAAGTCATTATCAGTACCAACGCGAGATTCTTGGAGGATAAATATGTAAGAAACCACAAGTCCAAGAGTGAAGTCATTCTCCATGAGCTTGGAAATGACGAAGCGATTCCATCAGGAAAGCCCCGAGTGATGGTAGATTCACCTAGTTCTGGTGAGGAACTACCAACACGGCCACCAATGCAAGACATGGGACCACAGCGTACTGTGCCAACTACTACGCAGTTCAGATGCCTCATCGTAGTGGGAGGGTTGTTCGACAACCGGAAAGGTACATGTTCATGGGAGAGTCTTCTGACTTGATCCCAGAAAGTGGACTGGATGATACCGACCCATGGACATACGATGAGGCGGTATCTGATAAAGACGCAGACAAATGGCATGTTGCCATGGATTCTGAAATAGAATCCACAACAGCTATGGGTGTATACCAGAATACTGAGCCACAAGATGGCTCGAGAGCCATAGGTTGCAAATGGGTATACAAAAGAAAGAAAGAAGCGAGTGGAGAAATTACGGCTTATAAAGCCAGGTTGGTGGCGAAGGGTTATAGTCAGAAAAAGGGCATATACTATGATGAAACCTTCTCACCGGTAGCCATGCTCAAGTCCATTCGGATACTCCTTGCCATAGCAGCACATATGGACCTAGAAATCTGGCAGATGGATGTCAAAACCGCATTTCTCAACGAGTACTTTGAAGAAGGTCGTGACATCTATATGAAACAGCCAGAAGGTTATGTGCAGGATGGCGAAGAGCATTTGGTCTGGAAGCTCAAAAAGTCCTTGTACGGACTTAAGCAAGCTTCACGGTCACGGAACTTACATTTTGACGAAGTGATTAAGTCTTATGGATTTTCACAATGTTCGAATGAGAGTTGTGTGTACAGTCTATGTGTTAGCAGAAGCGTGGTATTCCTTGCACTTTATGTAGATGATATTCTCCTATTTGGCGACAATGTGGAGGTATTGTCAGACATAAAAAGGGTGGTTATCCGAACAGTTTCATATGAAGGATCTTGGAGAAGCCGGATACATCCTAGGTATTAAAGTCTTGCGTGATCACAAGCATAGGATGTTGGCGTTGTCTCAAGCTTCATATGTGGATACTGTGATTGCTCGTTTCAGCATGCAAATTGCCAAGAAAGGCTTGCTGCCTTTCAGACATGGCATTCATTTTTCTAAGGATCAGTGTCCTAAGACACAAGATGAGAAAGATGAAATGAGTAAGGTTCTGTATGCTTCTGCAGTCGGAAGTCTCATGTATGCTATGCTATGCACGAGGCCAGATGTCTGCTTTGCCGTTGGCATGGTAGCAAGATATTAGTCTAACCCTGGACAGGCACACTGGACTGCTATAAAGCACATTCTCAAGTATCTGAAAAGGACAAGAGATTATTATCTGGTTTTTTAGTATGAGAATTTATGCCCTGTGGGTTATACAGATTCGGATTTCCAGGCAGATCAAGATGAAAAGAAATCTACCTCTGGGTATGTATTTACATTAGGAGGTGGAGCCATATCATGGAGGAGTGCAAAGCAGAAATGCATTGCAGACTCCACCATGGAAGCTGAGTATGTTGCAGCTTTAGATGCTTTGAAAGAAGCAGTATGGCTCCGAAGCTTCCTCTTAGAGTTGGATGTGATTTCTAATTTACCTAAGACTATCACGGTATATTGTGATAACTCTGGAGCAGTGGCAAATTCGAAGGAACCACGAACTCACAAGGCAACTAAACATATTGAGAGGAAGTATCATATCATACGAGAAATCGTAGCGAGGGGTGATGTGCCAATTGACAAGATTGACACTAAGGAAAATCTAACAGACCCATTCACAAAAGCCTTACCACAAAAGGTCTACGAGGTGCATGTTCGTAACCTTGGACTGCGGGTGAAGACAGCCACGTGATGGTCTTTGAAATAGCTAGATTAGTATAGACGCGCTGTATACTCTAGAAAGCACTTGTATAATGCTTTAAGTATAAGTGGAAGATTGATGGATTTATGTACTGAAAGCATTATGATTGGTATATTATGAACATGGTTTATGGTTAATATACTGGGAATCATTATTGTTGTATTATCATCTCCTGTCTGAATTAACAAACATATATCGCAAGCGACTCTATTCTCTTATCTCGTCGATAGGGAGATCATACAGTGTGTTGTAGATCACGAAAGATCGTATGGATTGCTCGACCTAGCAAGATATAAAGGTTATCATAGCTGAGACAGTGCCAGAATAGATTATCGGTTAAGGCTGCAGCACAGTTAGTAATTAGTGGCTTATCTTGGTCACTAGATGTGCTGATGCGTTTGGTACGCATTGATAGGACCTAACTGAGATTGATTCTTTTATCTGACATTCAAAGAATCTTGATCTCGATGGCTTGATGAAATCTAAAGCCTAATGAATGTTCAAGAGGTATACACAAGTTTGTGTATCACTTTGAGATACTATGGTGGAGAGTCTTACATGTACTTGTATATCTGTATCTTGGGTGGTAGCAGCTTGTGTATGACATCTAGTTCTTTGATTAGGTAACCATATCTAGTATAGGATGGTGACATTCCCTAAGAAGCTCAAAAAGGTTCATTATGCGGAAGTCCTGCAGGCTGATTAAGTTCAAGCAAAGTGAAAAGGTATTGAGTGGTATTACTTAGGAATAAAAGATATTAATTAATTTGTAGGCTTGTCAGAGCCTAAATTAATCAATGAATTTCTATAACCTTAAATATGGGGATATACTGAGCCAATGCAACCCGTTCCTCATAACGCGGTAGCAAAGATATACGAAGTCTAACACTACGATGTTAAATATAGAATTGACTTAGTCAATTCTATCACCACGATGTTAAATATAGGTGTTAAATATAGCATTGACTGTAACACGAGGATGTGTTAAATATTGCATCTTCAGATAGGGAAGCTGCAGTCGTCTCTTACACACTTGCAGTTGAAGCATTTGGCCTCGAAAGAGGTCATGTTGAGACTTACCAAATTTGAAATAGTGAAGTGTCCGTTGCTGGAGCAAAATGTGGAACAGCAAGGGGGGAGTGATTCTGAATGGCACAAGATTTCTCATATACCGCACATCACAGTGAATGACCACCCATTTCGTGGTCATGCACTCTAACTGCTGATCGAAAGATGGGGTGACTTTGAATTTCAGTTTGGATCCAACCGTTTGGTTATAATCATCTGAACTGGTGGCGCTCGACCAGGCGGCGATGAATGTCCCAAGCGACGCCGCATTGAAGACGGAGTGGGAAGCAATGACGGTATTGGCATGGCCGCCACACGGGAAATTTGTGGCTTGGATTGACAGGAGCTGATCATCAGCCCGAAATTATTGATTGGGAAGGTGAGAATCGATCAGCCCGATGTCTAGAGCTTCTGCTTCGACAAACTCGATGCCCTAATCACTGTAATCAACAGCGTGATCATTCTTGATGTATCTTCCAGCAAGAGGTTAGAATTGGACCAGGATTTTGGCCAGTGATTCTTCCAACTGGATGTTGTTTTCGGGTTTCGATTCGTAGAATAGAAGAATGGAGAAATTTATCGGCCCCCCAAACTGATCAATAACGAGATTTTGTAATCCTTGAGGTTTAGAGGAGTTTGGGTGGATGGTTTTATCAATTTCTTGCTGATTTTGGAGATCTTCATGGTTGCAGGAGGTGGAAGCTTTGAGTTTATGGATTATATTTAATTTCTCTTCAACGTTATATCCAAAATCACACAGTCGTTAACAATTAGAATAATTATTTAATTTGATGAATAATATGACAAATCAGGGATCAATTCATATTGCAGTTTGAAGATTCTGTGGAGTTGTTGAATTGGCATGGGCAGATAAGTGACAACCAACGAAGCATGTGTGACATTGACCTTGATTGTTTAACAAACATAATTGTAGAAAAAATAATTTTAAAAAGGAATGGGGTCAAAATTATATGTTGTAATTCTTGAGCTCACTAAAATAATTCAAAATAGCGATTGAAGTTTCCATCGTAATCCAAAAAAAATCCGTTGCTCTACAAGTTTTGCGGCAAATTAGTACAGATACATTTCGTGGTTAAAATGCTCGTCGCTAATCCTTAGCGACAGAAGTTTTATTTCATCACAAAAACTAGTAAGGGAAATTTAATTTTCGTCGCTAAGAAGTAGTCGGCCTTGGAAACTGCGATAGAAAAATCTATCCCTAATGAAATTAAAATAAAATATATACATTGAGTTGTTTGGAACGAAATCTTGGAACCTCAGCGATGTGTTGCTGTTCGAAACCACCGAACTAATTCATTGGCAGCTGCACATATTGAAGATTACATATATTTTAGTATAAGATATTACTTTCTATTTCAATTCACGAATAATGCATAAGCAAACATTGAACAACTCATTCACATTTACAAGGTTTCTATGCACATCATACAAAAGCAATATAGGATATAGATATTAAATAGAGACCCAAATCACAAGAACTAAGAAAAAATTGATGGGCTCATTCACATTCACATCAATAATATTAAATAGAGTTCCATAAAAAATTGAAATGTTCATACACATCAATAATATTAATTCGAATTTCAGGAATCCATGAATAGCATTCGCAGTTTAAAAAGTTCGGTGGAGAAACATAATCCATGTGTTGTGAAATCGGGTTCGAACAAGCCACAATAGCAGACGAATGAAC